>CM043015.1:186826579-186873361 GCA_023690525.1 Holotrichia oblita
GTTCCTATTTGTACTATACGATGGTTATATAAAAAGTTTTTGCTGCCTTTACATTTTCAAGCGGATAGAAGAGCCTTTATAAAAAAATATTTGTAGAATGAAATATTCATTTACAATACTGATAACATAAACTCAGACTTATACATATGTATACCGGGTGTAAAAAAAATAGACCGGCAATATTATTTTCCCTACGACGTTTTGTTTTAATACTATAAAAGAGGAGATTGGTGACTTCAAAACGAAAACAAAGAATGTAAGTCGAAAAATGAAATTATTAGTGTAATCCTAAACACAAAATACGGAATAGTTACATGACATTAATGCACTCTTGTTTACAATAAATGTTCAAATCGTCTTCCATTAACTTCGACACAAAGACGACAGTATTGATTGTCTCACTCATTCGAATAACTGAGGAATATTTTGAATATGATTAGCCGCAGCAATTATTCGAGTTACTAATTCTTCGTCCGTGTGAATGAGAGTCTCATAAATGAGAGTTTTCATATGCTCCCAGAAGAAACAATCTCACGACGAAAAAAACTGCCTAGCGAGGAGGCAATGAGATAGGACCATCTCGGCCTATCCAGCGTTTGTTAAACGTTTGGTTCAAGTAATGACGCACGGTGGCTGTGAAATGAGGAGGTGCCCTATCGTGTTACTTAGTTGGCACAGCACTGTTGACCATCTTACCATTATCAATAAATATTTATGTATTTTATAGTAAATTACCTATATCTCAAAAAGTATTAACTTTAGCTATAGGGAATATTATAAGCGATTGAAAGGGAACTTGAAGCACTATTAAATGGCATAAAAATATACAGGGTGTTCCATTTGAAAAAAATTAGTTTTACCGTATTAAAAATGCAGTGATTAATTTTCAATTTCGAAACACCCTGTATGCAATAGTGAAGATATTTGGCATGGATTGTTTAAATTAAGGTAATGTCATAATTATGCCAAAGAATCGTTGCAAAACAAATATTAGTACAGACGAAATTAATTTTCAAAGACTACCATGAAAATGATCCTTTTCCTCTTAAAATTGAAATATCTCGGAAACGGTTAGTTTTTAGTACTAGGTTTGTCAGACAAAACTATCTTAATTTACAACGGGGAATCTGAAAATGTCATAATATTATTCCATTTAAAAAAAGAAAATTTTTAAACGCTCAGCCAAAACTGAACACCCTGTATACACTAAAATAATTTTACGATATAGAGCAGTTGATTCCGAACAACTTTTACTTAAAACATTTTTTATTAAACTAATAGGTAAGATATAATAGACCGAATTCGGATAATTGATACACCCTGTATAGCTTGGTAAATATAGATATTAGAGAAAATAATTTTATAGATGTTATATCTACCACACAACTCATTGCGGTCACCTTTGTATTGACGTTTAGCGGGGTATGTCAAATTGACGTCCAGCGGGGAACGTCAAATTGACATTTCGCGAGAGACATCAAAGTGGTGTTCAAAAATAAACGTTTTTATAACGTCATCAGTTGGATATTTGGCGTCTGGGATCAATGTGTACCTTAAATAGACGTTAATATGACGTACAGACGCTCCTTGGGTTACTTTATATACTTTCTCTTTATAAAAGATGTATCAGAATAGCAATTTTTGGTTAGAAATTCAATATACCTAGCCCAATGCTAAATTTTGCGTAAATTGCGAATTATTGAAAAGGTTGAAGGTAAAATTAAAAAAATAATCTGCTGACTATAGAAATCTGTTGTATCATTTTGTAAGAACATTTAAGGATACAATATAATGTAGATACGATTAATGTAAACTGAGAAACAATGAGAGGAATGTATTTTGTTTTCTTACCTGGTTTAAAACCTCATTACAGTAAGATAAAAATCATAAATCATAATCCCGAAATATAGTTAATGTTTAGCTGGTTATGACGCCATTACAAAACTCTATTTAGATACACTTTGCGTTGTTTACATAATGTTTCGGTTTTATTAAACTAATTCATCTCTGGACGACATTTACATGTTTATTAGCGACCTGGGAATTTTGTAGAAAAAATAATAACAAAATCCATTACCAGATTAACAATTAGAATTCTAACACGGTCACGTCGGCATTATAATGCTACCATTAAAATATTTTCCGACACGGAATGGATGGTCAAGTTATGTATGCGGGCCATTGCCTTAGCAACGCAACTTTGTTTACCTCTTAACTAACCAAAGCATGCGATGAAAAGCGTATCGCAAACCACTGCGTGATGTGGTGTGAAACATCTACAATCGCGACCATATTCAATTTTTCTAAGACATGCCGTAACATATGAATGGTTGCTAACTAATTGAATAATGGACCAATTTAGTCATTCTCGCTGTATACTCCTTTTGAATTTTTTTAAATTTTAAAATGACGTAAAGCGGACACCAAAATTAAATCATAAAAGCGATACATTACTGAATGGTTAGAATTACGATTAAGATGTGATTTGTTCTTCTTTTTGTTAACAATTCTAAGTGCAACGAAATAAAACTAAACTAAAATAAAATAAAATAAAATGGGTTCTCTAGTTAGTGCCAACGACAGAGTTGAACCTGTAGAGGTAAGTTAAGTAATTGAAATTGCCCTCGTTAAATGCAAGAGCAAGTAATTATTAAGTTAATGGGATTTCATCTTAATTACCATAATTGAAAGCTAGTTATATTAAAGCTATGTAAGTACATGAGTTTTAAGCTGTTAAAATTTATATAAGTCTTCGTGGTATTCCTTTAGATCTAAACGAAACGAATCATACAATGAATAAAAATGTGTTTGTTCAATGTAATTAATGAAACTTTTAGACAACATTATAATTAAATAATTTGTAAATTTTAATGTGCCATTATATGTTAACTATAAGCTTATCGCACATTTCTTGGAATATGTGATTATAGTTGTGACAAATTCTGAAGAATTAGTAGAACTTCATGAAGTACTATTTGTTGAAGAAATAGCAAAAAAAAAATGAAGAAAACACTTATGATGATATTTTCACATAATCCAAGCGACGTTTCCGCAAAAGTGTAAAACAAACATTTTAAAAACTAACGTAGTTATGCAGATGGGAAGAATATATTAAGAATTTTAAGAGTTTAAGCAGTACAGCTCCGTCATGTTGGCGTACTCATTGGATGCAGACGTCAAATTTCCAATTGATAACGTGATATAAACGTCTATTTTTCGATGAATTTTTGACGTACTTCAGAAAACGTCAATATAACGTCTCTCATTAAACGTCACTTTGACACCCTTCGCTTAACGTCAACATGACGTGATTTATGACCTGTATAACGATTTCTACAAAATATAACGATTATAATTTTTTCATACGGATAGATCTATTCTTTTTGATACAGAACAATGGCTTTTCCATATTATTTTCTAAGTATCACGCTGTTGGTAAGGTACTGACATAATTTTAATTCTAAAAAAGCATTCAAAAGTGCCAGAAAAAAACTTAAAATTGCGATTTATATCAGAACTCAATTTAAAGATTTTTTCTACTACTTTGTAGCACAATTTTTAAATTATAAATGTAGCAGTACCTCGACAACAACGTCTTAATTTGTTACTTCATTTGTATACTCATAAATGACTGCTACAAATTGACGTCATTATCTGGTATTTCGAAGAGGTTCATCAATCACGAAAATATGACGTAATATTCACATCAGTGTGCTCTTTGGGAGAGGTGATAACCATATGGAGAAATTAAGATTTATTACAGAATCTACGTTCAAAACCTGTCAAGGATCACCACATTGAATACTTTTTGTATACCTTTTATAAATTACGTCACCATCCAGGTAGCATGTAACGCTTTTAAAACGTTTTAAAAAGGTTTTCTGAGCGTTACCACAAACGTTTATATAGCGTTTGGGAAACGTCTTATTGCCACAAAAATAAAACGTTATAATTTAACGTTCCTTTAAGGTTCTGCAAACGTTACACGAGAAACATTTTATTAACGTTGGAAAATGCAAAAATATCTTTATAAAGAAATACAATACATTAAATTTTGACGTCACTTAATTACGATAGCTTAGTTTCTCATAACGATGAAACTACAAAAAATTGTAACATATCCGAATTAAATGAATAGCAATAAAGGGAAGAATATTAAGTAAATTTGTACTCCAACAAAAAAATAAGAAGGTAAATAAGCAGCAAATAAGCTAATTTTTTAATTTCTACAACGTAAACTCGGTATCATTATTCATTATCAATTAAAAAGATTATACGTATCAAACATGTGTTAACATGTTATATTTTCACCATTAAAGAAACCAAATATAACGCTATCTTTTTAACTACGTTAACGTTTAGTGAGTAACGTTTAGGAAACGTTTTTTCAACATTTATGAACGTTAAATGTTGCAAGTAACCTTTGCTTAACCTTTTAAAAACGTTTTCGTGCTACCTGGGCATAAACGGAAACTTGGTCTTCAGATAGATCTACAGTCTTCTTACGATTTGTCTTTACTTTGGAGTCGTTGAAAGATTCCACCTCAAGTTCCTAGTGAAAAGCATTAAGTAACTATGGCTTTTGTAAGCCTCCGATTCTCAAAGCTTGTAGGTACCACACCTTCACAAGTTACAAACGCGTTTTCGTCAGCTTTTTTAACTTTCACTCTCTCTGACCTGCCTTAAAAAATGTGTTATAGTCATTATCTTGCACATGTAACAGTTTAACTGATCTATCACCTTCACAATAGCTGTTTTAAATTAAGAATGATTTTCAACGTTTATATTTCGAGTAGACTTTTTTTAAATTGTATTTTGCATGCCGTATAAACAAAGCAGTAAACCTTTATGTATTTGCAGAGACAAGAATTTCAAGCGTTCCAACATCGAACTACTTCCGAAGAGAGTGATGATTTTAGATCACCCAAAAACAGACAATGCACGGATGTATTCTTCTTAATCCTCATGGCGATCTTTCTCATAGTTTTGGTATACAAAATATGTATACTGCAAAGAAGTCTGCACCATACTATATTATTTAATTACTTACAAACAATTTTTTATAACACCAAAATTATTTCATTGAGTGCGTGAGCATCTTTAACTAGAAATTCGACAAATTGGGGTGGACAGTACAGTGTGTAGACTTGTTTGCAAATATTGCAGGTATAAAATTGCACATGCAATCTCTACAATGGATTTTTTTAGGGAGTTTTAATTATTTACTGCATGATTCATGGAGATATATACCGAGTGTTAAATGGTTATGATAACTGCGCAAATGTTTGTGGGAGACAAAATTATAGAGTTAAAAATGATCCACGATTTGCTTGCGTGGGGACTGATTGGAAAAATGAAAAGTATGACCTAATCTATTGAGTCAAAGAAGATAAGAATTTTTTATTTGTTTCTAGATTGCTGCTTGTTATGAACTCGGAATACTTCAGCGGAAATAGCGATCATGTACGGAAGGTTTGTGTCCACAATTGCAGTGAGCATGGAGATTAGTAAGTAAAGTAGTAATCTTTACTAGAGTTTACACTTATGCAAATTCGAATCTGTTAATAAAATAATGAAGTTGCTCTTGATTGGTCAGCTCTAATACTTGAATGAAGATTAGTTCTTGTAAATGATTAGTTAACAACTTTCCTATTAAAAAACTAATTTTGTAGTTCAATTAAATTTTGTGGTTTGGTGAGGTAGATTGTAGGCTTTAAATAACTCAATAAAAAAATCAGAGTAGGATCTGGAAGGATCTCCCAAACTGTCCCATCAGCCTTTGCTTGCGAATCCTAATTTGCAAGAAAACAAAGCAATTTGAGACATATTATTAATGTTCAAATGTTCATTAATTTGTGCGGATCCTGGGCTTGAACAGTTTTCAATCATCTATTTTTCTAAATTTCGACTCATTATTAATAGTAGGAGCATTTAAAAACAAATACACTACTGCACAAACGTTCCTCTTGAGAAGACAACCACATGATTGTTTAAACAACTTTAAAAAAAGCACCAAGAAAAATAAAAGATTATTACACAAAAATTGAATCATTAAATTTACGAAATAAATTGGGATTATTCAATAATGTGTTGCTGCAACTTTCAACCTCAATTCTTCTTCGCATCTAGTCAAAATATGAGGACGATTTATTGACGAATTGCAACTTATTCATTATCGACACCTTCCTACAATTCATCCAAATTTTCAACAAGGACTTTCTTAGGAGGAAGGAAGCACTACTAGCGGTAACATTGCGATCATTAGAGGTGACTTGTTCTAATGATGCAGTATCGCCCATGGGAGATGATATCTGTTTAGTACGGATGCAGTTTTTCTGCTCTCTTTTTCCGTGTTTACGACATATGCCTGTCAACTGAATAGCAGGATTGAGCACCAAGGATCTTTCCATTTGAAAATTAATAAGCATTGTAAAACACATCAGCAGAGGAAATAATTTGGGTTTGCTTAGTCGACTGAACGGCCTAATATAATCACCTTAGCCCCACAAACAGAGAAAAGATCTTGTCCATCAAATCTCTGAAATATAAATTCATGAAAACAAACAACATGTTGATGTTTCCTCCTTTCTAGACACTGTCCTATTAAATCGCATTCTAACATGGATTTATACGAATATCAAATCCCTCGAAGTTCTCCAAAACAGATTTTTGAGAAGAATGATGGGTCTACTATGGTATGAAATACATTTATAGAGAACTTCAAATAGGAAACCTACAGATTATTCACGTGGGCAAGCAAGACATACTCTGGAAAAAGCCCGCAGATCTGAGAATTCTAATACAGAAGACTATCATTTTTCATAACTGCCCTCCCTCATTGGTCTAAATGCATCATCTATTAGAGATTCTAGAGAATGAACGAGACCCAAATTTAGCCACAAATCGACAATCTCTTTCCTGAAGATAACCATAGTCAACGTGTTTTTGTCCTCCCATTTTCATTTCTGGTGATTTTGCAGTACAATATACGTACTTGTATATATTTTTTTATGGTAAAGTATGCCTTACAATGATACTTTGAACGTGAAATTATAGTAGATTTGATGATTAGAGTTATTCCTTAAAATTTTCACATTGAAAAATTTCCAATATCTATGTATCTAAAACGATGCACTGTAGACAACGCTGTAGACTCTGTTAACGCTGAAAAAGTAATTTTCTGATCATTAGTGTGCCCGGAAGTAAATCAATAGCTATGTGTACCTACGTCTGCATATTCAACAATTTACCAGGAATCGAATTACTGTCGTCCACCGATAAAGAATGTACGACTCGAATATATATAGCTACAAACTGTAATTTTCAGTTATAGACGTGTTTGTATGCATATAAAAAATGTACGTTTGATTACGGAGATAGTAGAGCAAGTAACTAGGTGCGTGACGTTATTGTTACGCGACTTAGAAATATAGCAAGACTATCTAATTGGCAAGATAAATTTAGATCCACGTTTTAATGTTACGTAAGTATCAGAAAAAAAAATCTTAACTTTGTGGTGGAGCAGTTACTTTCATTGAGCCATTGCCAACGTCATCTAAACCTTTCAACTCAAACAATCTTTCTTCTGATAATAAGTCTCCAACCAAAATTTCATAAGGCAGGTGAAAGAAACTTAAATCTATGGCTTCCTGCTGAATTTCCAATACCTCCTTTTTTGAATCTTATTTTTTGACTTCTTGTTATCAAAGTCAAAAGGCAGGCAAATTAACTTACTGGTTTTCTAGATGTTTAAACATATATTGGAGATAATACGTTGAAAAATAAATTAGAAAACGATATCGCAATATATCAGATATAAGTCCCTAATAAGTCAACTTCGATTTGGTATAATCTTGTTCAAGACATGTTTCAATTATGTTAATTTAGAACCATCTCTCTCTCCAACTACTCTTCTTTTAACCAAATAGTAATTGCTTGGTATTACTAGTCAAAATATAAAAGTGATAACTGAGGCGAAGTCAAATCAATAAAATAATTCATGTATATTTTCCAACAGACTCTAAATCTAAATATGTAGTATAAGAATGACGATATTATCTAAATTTTTACATACTTGAGACTTAAAAATCGGTTCTATCAGCCTGTGATATCTTTCGAGTGTTTAAAGGCAATGACCTGAGGTGTTTCACTTATGAAAAAGCTAAAGCTTTACCTATTCAATCAGATATAGATCTAAAAGGTTAATACAGCATACAGTATGTAATACAACGATTTGCGTGTATAATACGTATAATATGTTAGTTCCTTAATGTGCGTTATTCATTCTTTAATGTACGCATGCATGTACAGGTAGGTGAAAAACAATTGGGCATTAAAAATTGGTAATACTTACATTTCATACTTATAATAGAATTTTTATAATATACAATACAAACATACTTTATGTTTAAATTAATAAAAATGGTTTACAAATACATACATATATAGCAAATATATTTAAAAAACGTAACTGAATAATGATGATTCTGAGTCCATTAAGCGAGTCTACTTCAGTAAGTAATAAATGTGATTTGTGATGGATTGTATGTTGATAACTTCTGAACACATTTGCAAACCACCGTTAAGTAGTTCATTTTTGAAACTATTCTAATTGAAATTGTAAAATATGATCTATGTTAATGGTGATAATTTCCAGTAGATAGTTCTTACTTAAATTCTACCTAATCATTGGTGTTGAGCTAACAATGCTACATTTGTCTCCAGTTTTTGCTTCTTCTTGGACTGCGTATGCTTATTATTTTCTAGTTCCACTTCATTTTAGCTCAACCAATTTTCTTTTTAATTTTAACATAATATTGGTAATGAAAAACAAGCAAATGAATTCGAATTACCGAATGTAATGGTTTCTTTCTTTAAATTACTAGAAATTCTTGTTCTATTTATGTCTATGAATTAAAAAACTATTAATACAGGGTGTCCCAAGTTGAGTGGCGTATTAGAATATTTCCTAAAGTACACCAAAGAGAGCGCCGAGAATTTGGTTGCCTTGGTTTCCGGCCATGCTCTTTTTAAATAAAATAATTTTAAAGATGGCCGACTTCCGGTTATAACGGAAATCGATAGGCAGAGCTTGAAAATAGAGTGCGCAATTGCTTTGGGACTTTACAGGGAAACGAAATTTTACGCGCTACAACAGATGGTGTAATGGGTCGCTTAAACCGCTGCCTAGATCTAAATGGAGATCATATTGAACGATTTAACTAAGGTTTCTGTTTTCGTCTACTTGTAAATGGTATATGTACCATGCTGTTTTTACCCATTTGTTGCTTCAGTATCGTATTTGCTTTCTAATTTGACATTAAAAATAATAGTCTTCCTCATACCTGTTTTTATTATTTATGCCTACTTTAGTGTCACTCCGAAAGGTGTAAATCCAACAGTTATACATGACAACTACTGATAAACAGTATTAAATTAGCTTTAGTGAAATAGTTCCCTCTAAATGTCATTTTATAATTCATGGCAACACCAGGTTTTTCAAATCTCAACAGACAACTACTGATAAACAACTCTGTTTTATAAAAATTATAAATAACTCAAAAACCTTAAGAGTTAGGTATAGGGAATGTAAATACAGATCAAAAGAGAATAAAAAGTCCTAACTATTGGCCCAATAAAATACAGGGTGTCCTATTTGAAATAAGCGACTTCCCAAGGTACGAAGTTGTCTACATTGGCAAGTGTATTTTGAACATCCTGTGCAAGATATTAGACTTTTTTCCAACAACGATTTACAATTAGACCTTAGTACTCATCATAAAAATTTTGAAGGCTGTAAGTCAAACGTTGTCTGAGAGAGGCCGAATGACGCCCAGCAATGATTTGTCGAATTATTAAAAAAAAAGTGGAATTATTCAAAAACGGTGCATTTTAGACATAAGGTTTATTTAAGAAAGTTGGCCTAAAATTTTGCGTAAAATCCAAAAATCCACTAATATATGGGGTGTTTCATTTAAAATAACGAAGTTCCTATCGATTTCCGTTATAACCGGAAGTCGGCCATCTTTAAAATTATTTTATTTAAAAAGAGCATGGCCGGAAACCAAGGCAACCAAATTTTCAGCGCTCTCTTTGGTGTACTTTAGGAAATATTCTAATACGCCACTCAACTTGGGACACCCTGTATATGACTAGAAGTAACAGTTGATGTTCCCTGCAGAGCTTTTTTACCACAGTTTTCACTTTTAAGCTTTAAACCAAAAAAACAGGCATTCACTTACTTCAATGCAGTTGGTGGACACTGCCTGAACTTTGTGACAATTTATGAATTTTTCTTTCTATTTTAATAATTTAGTATGTTGTATGTGATTTTTAACACATGTATTGCGAGGTATGTGCAATTTGTTGTTTGCTAGCTTCCTTATTTTCAACAGAAATGCTCGTACATAATGCTTTGCCGTCATATTTCAGTAAGTACTGGTACCTATAGTAAACTCAGCAGTTAAGCATTGCATTAGATAAATCATTGACATATCGGATAAATATAACACACGTCGTTTGTCGACGACCTGACAGATATGATTTGAATAAGATTAGTGCAACACCAGGTATACCACATGATGCCATCTTTGTTAACAGGATCTGATGAAACACAGGCTCAAAGGCTTTAGACAGATCAAAATGTAATCATGCAACTTATCTTCCAACTTAATGACTTATCCTATACCAGTTTGGTTTACTGGATTAATAAAGTATTATTATTATTATTAATCAATTTAAATGCATCTACAAAATAAATCAAACAAGTATTAAGAACAGTATTAAGAATTATTATTAATCTAAATGCTAAAAATAAATCCTTGCTATTTAATAAAGTCTTATATATAATGCCATTTATTTTTTAAATTAAAATTAAAAATCAAATAAAAGGGAATCACTTTCAATAAAATGAATTGGGGAACTAAAATGGTTTGATTTGGAAATTATTATTTTTAAGAAAAAGTATTTCTGTATTTCTATAATTCTCAATTAGATATTATTGAGTAAAAATTATGTTAGGCTTTCAAACTAAATCAAACATGAAGAATTTAACCCGCTAAACATTGCTCATCGTTTCAGCCGTCAAGTGTTCAATCGCTGCTTGCCCAAGAAGGCAGTTTCGTCAGTTGATAGTTTCATATCAAAACTGGGTTGGCATGACTTCTTCCAGGTAAGTAAAAATTACATTTTATTAGACGGCAATGTAACACCAAATTTTTAGGAAGCTACAGAGGACCTACTATTAACTTGGAAAGAGATATTGTATCTATGTATTATAGGTTTTGGTAAGCTATTAAAATACACATGTTCTATTACTTTCTATTATTCTATTTCTAATTACATAACTAACTTTATTGTTCCAGTTTTTTCAGTAATTAGATTTTTTGTTTCTTGTTTGTTCCAGTTTTTTCAGTAATATTGGTTGCTTTACTTAGATTTTTTGTGGGATTTCTTGTTTGGGTCGTCCTGATCGGTGTGGTCTTATTTTCCACTATTGTTACTGGTATCTTATGGTAAGTAAGAGACGATTTTGTGAAATTTAGTAACTACTTGCTATATTATCAACCGGCTTCTTTGCTTTGTATTTATCCCCTGTTGAAAAATTATATGGTCTATCGAATTGAAAAGAAGTTAAACGTTTTGTTTGTTTAACTGGCAGAGCCAACAATCTAGCAATTGACAGTAGCTACTAATCTTGATGAGTGAAACAACAATTTAATAACTTGTTTATAGTAGATATTATTTTAAAGAAGTATAAAACAGTTTGAAATTATAAACAACTATGAAAAAGAAAAGAGGAACAGTTCAATACGCGAACCTTTCATTTGCTATTGGATTTATTCCACATTTAGGTAGCTTACTACTCCATTCGACGCCAAAATTCCTGCTTGAAAGTAGAAAGTGAAGATAGAGTGTCAGAAGAACCCAATAAATCTTACACTTCATTTTAGCATGATCTCATTCTGGGGTCAAGACTACAACAATCGAATCTTCTCGAACGAAATGTCAGGGTCTCACAGTACAAACATTTTTTTTGAGAAGAAAAAAGCTTGTTTGCTGCGGTGTTAATAGCTTAATGAAATGCTTAAATTTGAATCATGATCTAGCTAAATGGAAACTATTTATATGTAGACGACTGCAAGTTTTTAAGTTGTTCATCACGGCACGACAACCGTTTTCTTTCTATTCTTGTTAGTTTTGTAATTCAGTTGGAGGAGACAGCTTTTTAGTATATTAAGTTATGCAATATTGAAGGAAGGTATGTCTATTGGACCATAAATTTGTCAACTTGTGAAACTTTCAATGTAGTTTTTAATGGATTCTTAAGCAAAGAAAAAATGATAACCACAAGCATTTGGTGACAATACTTCTGCCACTTAAAAATTCATTTTCGTCATTACTGCATAGACTTTTCCATCTTAGTTATTGAGCTGTATGTGATAAACACGGAGAAAGACTTCATAACTACATTTCTATAATTTAACGAATATATCAGGCTCAGTGGAACGAAGTAATGCTCGAATTGCTGCTGGTTTGTACGTAGAGATGATCCAAAACTCACTTGCAAGAAGCAAGCTTGCAAGTGAGCAAGCTCGCTTCTTGCAAACTTAAACCACTACATGTGTTTCTTCCGATCCAACCACCCTCAAGTTAGAGCTCTTAGAATGTAATGGTCATCAAACAAATTTAAAATGAACTTTCACTGATGTTGGAATATATTCAAAATTCGTATTATTTGACTCTTAAAGAGAAGGAAGAGATTCATATATGTTTTTTATTGATTAGTGTAATTTAGGATCACAAAAAAATGTGATTGTGGAATTCCTACTATTACTTGACCGTTTTAAAATATTGATTAGGCAGAATTCTTCAAGTTTTACCTGAATAGCAAAAAACTACTTCATCATCCCTAATCTTTCTCTCTCTTGGCTACTCAATATTCTTCTGTTTTGTTTCCGCATTACTTTTAGTTGTTTATTAAAATTCAAATCATTAATTTTTATTGTAATTCTGACATGCTTTGAATCACATTTATGATTTTTTAAGATATACAGACGCTTGTTGTTTCTGGATTAAACGCTCATTTGAGGTACTGGACAGTAGATCATTTCACTTAAAATTTTTGAAAAAAGAAAGAGGTTATTGAAAGGTCATAAGTGTGATTCATAGATCAAATGATTTGCTTTGACATGCTATGACCTAAAGTAATTCAGATGCACTGTATTATTTACTAATAGAACATTATTTTCAAATTCTAAATAGGTATTTATACAAGCAGCACACGGATGATAAAAATAATGAAATTGCTTATTTCGGCATAACTATATCAAACGATAAAAAGTCCTATTACCTAGTGGGTGCAATTATAGCCACTGTAGTCACTCTGTGTGTAATAGTTATAATTTTTGCTCTGAGGAAGAGGATAAAATTGGTAGTCCAGTTGTTTACGGAAGCAGGAAAATCCATAACTGCAATGCCTTTACTATTATTCGAACCTATTCTGGTATGAACAACCAACATATGCGGAAAAAATCAACATGGTTCTATTAACCTTAACTATTTACAGACTTTAACATCGTTACTTGGAGTAATAATATGCTGGTTTTATTTCTGCTTATGGATTCAAAGCTCAGGATATTTAACTTATATTCGAGAACAATTCTTCACATATCAGCCGGATACAGCGATGAAAATTGCTGGATTTTGGAATCTATTTTGTATGCTTTGGATGTGTGAATTTATAATTGGTTGTCAACACATGGTTCTTGCCGGGTCGATTGCAACATGGTATTTCACCAGGTAAGTTATTTGATTTAAGTTTCTTGTTTTTTCTTCTTCTATGAGCAATTAATAATAATGATTCCAGAAATAAGAATAATCTTGGTAATCCAGTATTATACAGTTTTTATAACTTGGTGAAATATCATTTAGGTTCAGTATGTTTCGGTTCTTTATTAGTAGCCAGTGTTCAGTTAGTCAGAATTTTGTTGGCAATGTTACAGAGGTATTTGAGGAACAAGACTGGAAAATGTGCAAGATGTACACTATCTTGTTGCCAATGCTGCTTGTATTGTTTCGAAAAGATATTGAAGTATATAAGTAGAAATGCGTACATTGAAATAGGTGAGCATTTTTCAGTTAATTGTTCTTGTTGAAATAATAATTTTACTTTTAGCAATGTATGGCAGAAACTTTTGCGAATCTGGTCGACAAGCATTTAAACTTCTGGTCAATAATAGTTTACGCGTTACAGTTATTAATTCAGTTGGGGATTTTGTTCTATTATTGACTAAAATTCTCGTGGTTGTGGCTACTGTCTTGATAGGGATACAAATGTTAGAAGTAAGAGGGTCTTTTTTTAGTAATCGTGTTCTAACAATGCATCTTTTGTAGTACAAAGAAGGTCTTCGGTATGTTTGGATTCCGTTAGTTCTAGCAGGAACTTTTACATATTTTGTAGCGCACTGTTTTATAACTGTATACGAGGTATAAAATTTTATAAAAAGCCCTTAATATTCTATTAGATTCCCATAAATATATTCGTTTTTATTTTCATTTTAGATGGCTATAGATACAATCTTCTTATGTTTTTGCGAAGATTGTGAACAGAATGATGGAATTTCGAGGCCTTATTATATGTCAAAAAGTTTGATGAACTTCGTTGAGAATTCGAAGAAAGCTATGAAAGTACAAAATGGACCGCCAATTCCAAACGCTCCACCAACGACTATAACTGATAAAGTGTAATTGCTATGTTGTCCAACGTATTTCCACCAATTCCATTGTTTTTATTAGCATTTCATTGTTATATATTTCTATATTTTTGATATTTAAAATATAAGCCAAAGCACAGTTTGATGTGATCGATGTTAATCAACACATTGTGTGATATTTTTTCATAATAAATGCTAGTTTTAAAACTTCCAAATTTTTTTGTGTTTTATTCCGTTATATTTTTAGGAGTCAAAATAAACCGTTTAATACTAAATATACCTATTTTGAATGTTTAGCCTATCCATATTCGATAAACTTCAAACCTTCAAAGATGTCAGGTCATATTTGAATGAGTCATGGCCACATCAGAGTAAATAGTCACTAATGTCCCTAGAATACGGAAACACGTTTGTTTTGGCGGGAAATTGGCCCATAATCGATTTATAATCGCGGATATCCTCGCCAAAAGCGGAAACAACGACTATAGAGGACAGAGAACGTCAAACGTCATTTCGAAATATACATCCACCTTAGGCGTACTACCACATTTTAGCAGAAAGATTTTACGGTCACAATATGGACTTTAACATGAAATTAAGGAAAGTGCCCTCGCGCACGAAGACGTTCAGACTGTCCTCGGCGCAGGCGAAGACAAAAACGGCCGCTACCAGGAAAAGAACGGCCCCAAAATGTCGGAAGTGCGTGTGCATGCCGCAGGTGATAGGGCCGGTGGAATTTCCGCCCATATGGGCCGAATTGCGTATCAATAATCAGCTGTGCGACGGGGTCATCCATTGCGAAGATGGCACGGAGTTCAAAGTTCATAGAGCAATATTATCAGCTGTCAGTCCATATTTTAAGGTAATATTAGTATTGTTATTATTCATTATTCATGCTTATAATGAATTATTTAAATTAATTCTGTGAATTTAAGTAGTAACATGAAAATTGTGGTTTTGTTGGTTTGCGATGACTTTAACGTCACACTAATTTTGGCGCCAAAATTGTCAAGGCTGTCTTTGCAATTCAAGTATGCAGTAATATACGAGGATGAATTGATATACTGTAGACGATAAATTGTAGTATAAAATAGAAGCAAATATCTTGCCGCGGCGCCAAATGTTTGAATTATAGTAGGAAGTGTGAAAGTGTACAGGTGCTCGGCGATGTATTGACTGGCTTATCGAAAGTGAATCTGTGTTAAGTGTGAGAAGTACTTCAATTAATGCAGGATGCGGCAGAAAAGATTTTACATTTTAATTTTGCTATAAACTGAACACTTTTAAATTATAATATTTGGAAATTTATGATTTAAAAATAGAGTGCCGTAAATGCCCTCCTTGTTCTTCAATGCACTCCTCTAATCGACTAACAAAATTATCCACGACGCTCCTAAGCATGTGTGGGAAAATTGCGCCAATTTCAGTTGTTCCTCATCAACACCTCTAAATTCCGGGGCTTGTTACAATAGACCTTATACTTTAAAAAGCCCCAAAGAAAAAAAAACTGGCACGGTTAAGTCGGGTGACTTAGGAGGCCAAACTTATGGTCCCCCTGATTGAAATTAATCTCTCTAGAAAAAACCGATTCAAGATTTCCGTATTGTTTCTTGTCGTGTGACAAGTTGCGCCATCCTGTTGGAACCAAAACTCCATATCTTGAATTTGTGAAAGAAAAAAATTTCGTAACATTTCACCATAACGTTCCGAATTAACTGTTACGGTGGTGCCATTTTCTTCAAAGAAGTAGGAACCGATTATTCTTACAGCTGAAATGGCGCACCATACTGTAACTTTAGTAAAGTTCTCTACGGTGTTCACGTGCCCAGAAACGACAGTTTTGTTTATTAATTAAACCGTTTAAATAAAAATAGGCCTCGTCGCTCATAAATAATCGGTGTTCAATACCAATGGCAAGAAAGTTCGGCATTTCAGTCGTCTAACTTTATCATTCGGCTTTAATTCCTGAACAAAATTTTATACGGATGAAATTTCATACCTCTTAGCATACATCGAATACTTCGGTCTGAGATATGGTGGGCCAAAGCTTGTTTTCTGATTGATCTTTTAGGCCTCGCAATACCTAATTGCTTTTTTAATTCTTTCTTGGTTATCCGGCACAGATCGTGGCCGATCGGTTGGTTTTATGTTCCGAATTGAACCTGTGTTTCTCCATTTTTTAATCCATAAATTAATAATAACACGTGAAGGACTTTCTCTTGCATTAAATTGTGTCCTAAACCTTCTTTGCACGGCAGTAATTGAATTTAATATTAAAAATTGTTCCAGACAAAAGACACGTTAAGACACTGTCCACTGCATTGTTGACAACTATCAACCTATGAAACAAATTTCCAAAGGCTACTCTTTTTATTGAAAAAGAAAACGTTGCTGTAGCTTATGTTGTTTCTCTTTAAGCAAACGTTTAAAGTGTAAAATCTTTTCTGCCGCACCCTGTATAATACAAATTTATGATTTGAATATTTTCTAAAATTCTTAACGTACTTCTTACAAACAATTGTAATGTAATGAGAATCTGACATTTTTGACAATGAGGAGTTGTGAATGTCTCCTCTCGTGAGCTTACGCTTCGAAGTTCTCACATATTTCACATAGATCACAAAATCATGTGAAAAAAATTGGTCGACAATTGACCAATAGTCAAAAAAATACATTGTTTAGAAATTGAATTCCAGATTTTCTCCAGATGCATAAACAACAATTCACGGACGTCATTATTATCCCGATCACCGAATGATGGAATGTTTTTATCCTGATTCTTCATGTGTACAAAGATTCAAAAGAGTTCCTATCTAATCTTCTCCATTGTCTGCGAAAAGTAGTTATCTTACCTGCTGAAATGATCAACGATTAATTCAATAAGAAATGACAAATTTATGTGCTTGGAGTATTGTTTAACATCGTGTTATTTTTAACAAATGTTTTAAACACACTTAAGTATTAAGTTAGAACATATTTTATTCATTCATCTCATAAGTCCTACAATTGATGCCCCCTTAGATGAAGGTATCAAACACAAATTTTGAAATTCTCAAGAACATCTGAGCGAGTGAACGTGGATGAGGTTTTGATCAGGTTCCAAAAGCAACAAGAAAAATAATCACTTTGACAGCCGGCCGGTTATTTGCATATATGTATGGCAATAATAAGAAATCCAGTTTGGAAAATTTTAAATACACTTTTTGTCAAGGAAGTGAAAGAGAATATATGCAGTTTTATTTAGAATTTTCCACCTCTACTAGCAGATACAGAGGTGGCACATCAAACAGATCTGCCTTTGATTCTTTCCGGCCAATTTTTCACTACTTTGTGTTTGTGTATAGATCAATCATACAAAAGACGCATAGATAATAATAAGTTCTACCACTACTTTATAGATAATGAGTCCTAGGTGAAAGTCCGCTATTTATCCCAAACGTCAAAAAGTTAGTAATTGTGATTCCCAAATATTTCATATTCATCACAATCGTTAGTTTATTACCGAAGAGATACAGACCATGAAGCTTGTATAGAGTTCTTCTTCAAGAAAATTGCAGAGAGAAGGCCTGTAAAGTGGATCGAATCACTAGACATATTGTTGACCTAATTGCAGTATTAATTCTGAAGGAAGTTGCACAGCAAACCTTGCGGAACTTTAACTTACTAATTGAAAAGAGCATGAGCTGGAAAGAGCGCCTTCAGAACGTCGAATTTCAAATAACTATGCCACTGGCACTGATGAAAAATTGCGTTTCAGATGCGAGCGACATTTATGAGATCTCTACTGGGTACTATAACACATAAAACTTAGACACAAAATAGAACAAAGATGAACAAGGTATCTAAAATAAAAGAGGCAGTGACTGTGAATCCGATATAAATCTGCTTTGACACTGATTACAATGATATCAATAAATTCCTATTGATATAGTCACCGCTTTTCTCAAACCACGGAAAATAGCAGAACTATTTCAAAAGAAGCTACAACTTAGTTAATTGATTCTCCAAATCCACCATTCTTTCTATAAAGATTTAATTATCCTATCTTACTAGACTGCACCTGAAGAGGGTGGGACCTGTGGTGGTTTTTTTCATGGTGTAGTGTTTGATTGATTACTATCAAGGCAGGACACTCTTTAGTTAGTCCTAACACTGCGCCCCACTGGGCCTATTGTGTTATTCCTACCTTGATTTCATTTTACTCAAAGAGATTAGTTCCCTCGATCAGGTTTAGAAGCCTATTTGATAAATCTTTGTCCACTGGTAAATCAAATACGCTTTGCCTAGCAACCCTATGTTGACTTAGTGCTACGCATTCGAAGATGATATGAGAGGCTGTTTCCTCTTCCTCATTATAGAGTTTGGATAGGGTTTCATCTTTATCGATTCCCATCTTCTGCAGGTGACCTCTCAGACAGCCATGTCATGTTAATAGACATGTTAGTGCCCTAAGCTGAGTCATGTTTAATGCAAGTAAGTCAGCAGTTAATCGTTGTGACTTTATTGCTTTTGTTCAGCTACATGGTTCCAATTTAGTTGGTATTGTTTTATAAGCCATTAATTGCACCACGTACGGCACTCTTTGTGATGCCCAGATGTGGCTCCGGTCCAGTAAATTTCATTTGGAAACCCTCTTTCGCTAGCTGGTGTGCAGTAACATTGTCCGCTATAGTCTTGTGTTTCGGCACCCACACCAAGGTGACCTTGTTGTTTCTGGCCAGAACAGTTGGGTTTTGCAGACATTGCCGTACTAGTTTGGAGGCTAAAAATCGTCACATAATTCTGATAAAAGCTTTGTATCAAGAAGCCATTGGCTTGAGATAAAAATATATTTTTATTATATTAAAGATAAGGTTAGTTAAGCTACCAAAACTAAGTCAGTTAAGTTTATGCTCCATTGAAACAATCTGTCTAATACAATACAAACATTTTCAGGCTCTGTTCACAAATTCTATAAATAGGAACCAACCAGAGGCGACGATTGCTAAACTGAAAGCTCCAGGACACATCATCAAAAAGCTAATGGACTTCGCTTATACCGGAGCGTGCGGGATAGGCTCGGACAACGTCGAAGTGCTTCTGCGCTATGCCGACCAATTCGAAGTACTAGGAGTGATACAATTGTGCTGCCAGTTTGTATTAGGCAAAAGAACTCTTATCGCATTCATACCAGAGTACAATTTCCTTTTACCCTTGCAGAACACCTAAAACCGCACAACTGCATAGGGATTTTACATTTCGCGAGGCACTACTTCTGCAAAGACCTGGAGGAGAGAGGTAGATTATACGTCAGGCACAATTTCATGCAGCTAGTGAAAGAGAGTAAAGAGTTCACTTCGTTGGATGTTGAGGATTTAATGGAAATTTTAAGTGATGATGAACTCAATGTGAAGAATGAGGAGATTGTTTTCGATTCGGTGGTGAAATGGATAGATGAAGATCCGCCTGCCAGAAAAACTTATCTGTTGGATTTATTAAAATGTATCAGGTTAGGGACCTTGTCATCGGATTTTATTAAAATTGTTCAAAAATGGGATTTGATACAAGAACATCAGGTGAGTTTTGTTTGAATTTTGTTTTCAAATTTTCTACATATAAGACATACGACTAGTCGTTTAGATTACACAATTTATTTCATTAGCTTTCTTTTAGGCCTGCTTAGACTACTTAGAAGAAGTGCTCGATATGATAGAGAATTCGAATCCGGAAGTCGATATAGTAAACGTGCTCTTCATGAGGCCTAGGATACCATTCGATGTAATTTTCGCTGTTGGTGGTTGGAGTGCCGGAAGTCCTACGAATTTCATAGAAACTTACGATACCAGGGCTGATAGATGGCTACTATCTACCGACACAGACTCTGTACCCAGAGCCTACCATGGCCTTTGCACCCTCAGAGGTCTAATATATATGATAGGAGGTTTTGACGGGAACGAACACTTCAATACAGTCCGTTGCTTCGATCCGGTAAAACATACGTGGAAAGAATGTGCTTGTATGTATTATCCTAGGTGTTATGTTAGTGTTGTGATGCACGACGAGAAGATCTATGCCATGGGAGGATATAACGGTAGGATAAGGATGAATTCGGCTGAACGTTACAATCCCGATGCCAACCAATGGGAACTTATACAACCGATGCAACGGCAAAGATCTGATGCAAGTGCAGCTGCGTTAGACAATAAGGTAAGCTATCCAAAAAGAGGTATTAGTTAAAAAGTATTAGAGGGCGATTTTAGATATACATTGTTGGTGGGTTTAATGGACAAGAGGTGATGAGTTCCGCCGAAGTATATGACACATTAACGAATCAATGGTCCTTTATTCCGCACATGATATCAGCTCGATCAGGAGTTTCCTTAGTTGCCTTCAGGAATGCCCTTTACGCTCTTGGAGGCTTTAATGGTTTCAATCGTTTGACAACGGGGGAAAAATATTTACCGGGAGAATCTTCCGGCTGGGTTAGCATAACGGAGATGTTTTGTCCTAGAAGTAATTTCGCTACAGTCATTTTGGATGACCAGATATTCGTCATTGGTGGTTTTAACGGTAAGATCATAATATGTTAACCGCTACTATTAAGTGGTTAGGCGGCAGCCCGTTGTGGTGACGGAACGTTGGGAGTTGGGCCTCAATTCTCCGGGAGGACGGTGACATTTGTCTCGGAGAATTGTATCCCGATCGATTTACCATTCGCTGCTGGAAACAAACTGATTAACAGCGTGGCATTATAAACGGCGATGTAGTGCTGTCACAAGGCCATTGAACACAATTAGACACATACAAACTTCACAGCAAGAGTTGCAGGGGTGGTCATACAAGTGGTATAGCTTAAAAAGCCGCTGCATCTAGTACCCATCATAGATTTAAAAAAAGCGAAAAATTAAGCAGTACTGCTGCTGGTAGAAACACATGCAGACGATTAAAAGTTTAATTGAGTGCAAAATTTATTGCCAAGACAAAATCTTTGTAGAGTATGGAAACAGTCAAATATTAAAAAAATATTTATTGTCATTTTCTAAGATTTTTTTGATTTTTTTAGCTTTATACTATTATTGGGTTTTTTATACAGGTGTCCCACGACACGACTACTAAATATTAAGGATGTGTGGATTGAAGCAATTTCAAGTCAACAATGTTTAATAAACATGTGACCAAAACTCTGTCGTAACTGACCTACAAGCATTTGAAGTAAGGTGCCGGCGGTGATTTTGTTGTTATTAAAAAGTCGATGTGGTACTGAGTCATAATTTATGATTGATTGCCACATAAAACGTCAAATAAGCTAACTTAGCCCGTCGTTGTCTTGTCTAACATTAAAATACTCCTAAAAGTATGTTCACTTTTTCGAATGAAGAATACGCCGGATGGTGTAATAGAAGTGCACGAGCGGCAGTTCGTGAATATCATCGACGATTTCCCACCCGTAAAGTGCCTTGTAGAACTGTTTTTAGCAATGTCTATCGATGCTTAAGAGAAACAGATAGATTTTCTGCAACTACTTCTGAACGTCCCGATCAACAGGAACTTGTTCAAGAAGAAGCAATCTTTAATATGGTAGACGGTCAGCCTTTTACTAGTGTTCGAAGAATAGCCAACATACTTAACGCAAGTCGCCTGAGAGTATCGAGAACTTTACAGAATTTGGATTTGTACCTGTACCACGATTTAATTGTCCAAGCTTTAAAACCTGCTGACTACGCATCAAGACTTGACTTTAGTCGCTGGTTATTGAGAAATTCAAGGTTTTGTCGGAACACGACCGAAATGATATCAATAACACCAGGAATTTACACTGTTGGGCACTCGAAAACACACGGCAAGTAAGAGAATCCCATTTTCAAGATAGATTTTCGGTGAATGTTTGGTGTGGTGTTATTGACGACCGTCTCTTCGGTCTGTTTATACTGGAAGAACGTCTTACGGCCATTCGTTATTTACGTTTCTTAGAGCATGGCCTTCCAGTTTTACTGGATGATGTTCCTCTTAATGTAAGACGACGAATGTGGATACAGCACTCCACACTTTGGAAGACAAGTAATAGATTTTCTTAATCAAAATTATACAAACAGGTGGATTGGAAGAGATTCAGCAGTTGCTTGGCCAGCTAGATCACCAGACTTTAATCCACTTTTGATTACTTTGTTTTGGGGAAGGCTGAAACAACTTGTTGCCAGAATTCTGGATGCCGCAGAAACTATTCGTGCTGATCCTGAGACTATTAGCAGAGCTACCACTTCAATTCTAAGAAGAGCTAGACTATGTATACAACAATTAGGTGGGCATTTTGAACAACTAGATCAATAACGCGACTACTTTTTAAATTAATTATTGTTTGTATTAGAGGGGTTATCTAAAACTTCAAATGCTTGTAGGTCAGTTACAACAGAGTTTTGGTCACATGTTCATCAGAGATTTTTGACTTAAAATTGCCTGAATAACACATCCTTAGGTTTTGGCAGTCATTTCATGGGATACCCTCTGTACAAACTTAACTTAATTTTTGTTATAATATAATTGAGTTATAGCTCTAAAAAGAAAATTACCTACTGAAGTTGGTCTAGGCGGTAAATTGAACTAACTTACACTTACTTCGATCTTCATCGTCTTCATACAAGTGTTGATCAAACCACCCCGATTTACTATGATTATAGCGGTATCTCTCCGGTCCACCTTCTCTACAAGTTTGTCATAGGTGTTCCTGTTCCTTGTATCATACTGCGAAAGTTACAAAGATCTGTAAAGTCGGTTAGTAATTTTTTCTAGCTCTGTTGTTGATCAACAGAAGGTTGATCAATTATTTGACACAACGCGATCTTGAGTCTCAAGTCACCCGCATTGACATTAACTTCTACCTAACATGTAGTTCATTTTATCATCATCATCATCATTTTACTTTGTATTTTTTTGTTAGAATATAAAATTGCAAACTGTCAATGTTTTTGCTAAGCAATGACTTTTCCAATACTCTTAAACGATTTTGTATTTAATTAATGGCTTTTGAGTAGAATTAATATATCGATGACTTGTAAGTCTACTTATCTTTCAATTTCAGATATATTTCTTACAAGTGAAAATATATCTGGGATTAAAAGATAACTGTTAGATTAAGGAAGTACCATTCCTATTTCGACACAAAGTAATTAATAGTAGTATCAATTAGATCCAATTATTATCTAATGTTATTTTTACGGAAATTAAAAAAAAATAGTAAATGTCATCTACTACTGTGACTGTGAAAACGAGTGAAAATTTCTAGATCGGTTCGTGGTAGGTTCAACAACGATCAACTTCGTCGAGTGCTACGATCCAGAGAACAACGAGTGGTACGACGCAGCCCCCATGAACCTCAATCGTTCGGCGTTGAGTGCGTGTGTTATTAGCGGACTGCCGAACGCCAAGGAGTATTCGCTTGTGGGACGCAGCCAAAAGGAGCTCGGCCAGGGTGCTGGCGGTATGCACGTGGAAAGCGTAGCCTAAGCTGATGTAGCTGTGAAGTACATAAAACGGACCGATCGTAAACAAGTCGTTCGTTGTTTTACAATTTTAACAAATTTGTGTATAGATATGTATGCACTTGTGGTGTCGCCTTTTTATTTATACTTGTAAACTTTTTTTTCTTGTCGAATAAATTTGTCACTTTTGGACATTTAAGAAGGATAGTTTTATTCCATTTTATTTAATTGTTCATCAAGTAACATATCCTTAGTATATCCCTGATAGTGTTAAAGATATCCAGAAATCTCGACAGGGTCCAGTCAGCAATTGTTGAAAAACACCAAAGATTTGACAAGAGAAGTAGCAGAAAATCTATAAATTAGCCATGCAACAGTTCATTGTATTTTAAAGAAGGACATACGAGGTTTGTACGAACTTAGACGACGTTTTTGACTTGAGAATGTAGTTTTATGTGCTTTTGATGGAAAGATGCAACGGAGATTACAATTTTCCTTGTAATATTAATTGTATTCTTCTAGAGTTGTACTTGTACTACTTGTGGGGTTCATCCCTTGCAAAGGTCTCCACCAACTCAATTGTCTTTTTTTGCTAAACTTTAGTATTGTTTTTGATCTCTCTTTGTGATACCTTTCACGCATCTAAAGTATTTTATCTCAGCCATCTGTATTATGTTTTTCTATCTTCTGTTCATTATCCATGATTCACATCCAAAAGTTACAATTGGTTGCCCTTGAAAATTTGTTTTTTATTTATAAATACTTCGTTCATTGTTCATTCAGTAATAGAGTTTAAGGGTTTCTTGTATTTTATTAATTATTTCGATGTACCTATTATCATCTACCCCAAAGAATCTAAAACTTTTCACCTGTTTTTTCGCCTTGACTGTATCTTCGCCGTTTTCCCTGTTTCCCCGATTATCATCACTGTATGTTTCTTTTTGTTCACCTCCATTCCATATTCTTGCGAAGTTTTGTTCCATGCTTCCAGATTTCTTTGTCAGTCCCACAAATTCTCTGCTATAATTATCACATCGTCTGCGCAGGTTCCTTTCGATATTCTTCTTTTTAGATGCCTAAACCTATACATATAATTTTTTCATTTTCCTTCAGGTCTATAAATCCCAACTCTATATCCTTTCCTTGCTAGGATTACTTCTACTGTCAATCTACTTTTTCTGTCCATACCTTATTTCTATATTTTGATAGCTGTATATATGTACTAATGTTATTCCCCTGTAGCCGTACCTATCCTCATGTTTATGTATTCATACTATCAAAGCTGTTTTCTAGTCCTCAGGTATCTGTTCTTCATTCCACATCTCCGTCGTTAATTTTTTCATTTCTTGTGATTTCCTGTTTTTCGATTTTGTAATTATTTCCTCTAATTCTGTTGTGGTTATACAGTATGTCCACGGATTGGGTTTACAAGAAGAAAAACTTTATCTTTAACTTTTTCGAAAAAGTGTATTCTTTATAAACAAAGCTGCTTGATTTAAAATAACAAATTCAAGTGGGTTATCTTTAAAACCTTCTGCAATGCCAAAACAACGATAAAAAAGGAAATTTATGCGATAATGCAACTATCTAGTTATCTTCTCTCTTAAAATGTTAATATTCGATCAGAGATTGTATGTAGTACTTCACTACTTTTGGCAAAAAACATTAATGACCACATAAAGCGTCATATCATAGAAAACTTGCTGAAGACTTAATTTATGTCCAATCCATTAGAAATTTGTGAAAGTTTTGGAACAGATAACAAAACTGGACTTCAGTTTTTTTCCAATTAGATGGTCGCCAAGAAGTCCAGATCTCACAATTGCAGATTTTTATCTCTGATGACGTTTGAAGCAGATCGTTTATAGTCAGCCGTTACCCAATGATAGAGATGACGAATCATGAAATAAGAAAAAGTTTTGTTGAATTTCGAGCAAGAATTTAACTCTGTGGGGAAAAGAGAGGAGGTTTATTTGAATAAAACGTTAATTATTTGTTCTCTGTTCAAATGACACATAATATTTGAATGAAAGCAAATATTATAATGTCGTTTTTTTTGCTAAAAGTTGAATAAAATCTCAAGTCCAGTTTTGTTATCTGTTCCAAACTTCCACAAATTATTATTATTATTGATTCACTTAAGTAATCTAACTTAAAAATGTTTCAAGTCTGCCAAACTAAATATTTACCTACTTCAAACATTTATAGCTAACATATGACACTGTCCCCAACTGTTTATAATAAAATATTCCCGTGGTTTCAGACTAGTGACGTAAAAATGGGGTGTTTATTTTTCCGTTTGAAATTATGAAAAGTTCTAATCGAACAGTTTTGTGGAACGACATAAAGTAGAAATAAAATTTACGGATTCGTAGATAAGCTATTGACTATAATTCACGATGGTATTATCACATTTTGATTATCCAACATATGTCCTGTTCCCTTTTGGAGGAATTGCATGATAGCTTATACTCGATGCATTTGAAATTGATACAAGAGATGGAAGACATAATAATTATTCTATAGTAATATATTATTATTAACTTCTTGGTGAAATTTGTTGACTTTCATCAAATGGCCACAGTTTTTAAAATAGTCACTAAATGAGGCTGACAAGCAATCATTTGCGTTGGATGCTTTCCTATTGAAGGGTATAATTCCATAATCTTGAAATCTTGAACAAACGACTCTCTTTTCGAGAAATTTCTATAAGGACAACACTGTATCTTTCAGCACAAGTGGTAAGGTGTGTGGAAAGGAAATTTTTATGGTGAGATTCTTCTTCATCACCCTCAAATCAGTAATATTGGACTATTTTGATTTCTGAAGTTTATTTTCTATAGATTTGTTGTGTAATCTAATAGGTTTCTAAAGGCACAGCAACATTTTATAAAACAGCAACTGTCCTATAATTTAAGTCTACAAATTTGGACCTTTTAAAAGGAAAATGCAATTCTTTATTTATACTGATTTTTAAATATAAGTGTTCAAATATAAAATAAATAGAACCTATTTTTAGCTTTAGAAGCAACTATTCCTGGTTTAGTGATTCTAAAAAAACAATTGCAGCTAGTTTAGCGTAGATAGCTTATTTTTACGACGATGAATGAAATACTGGAGAAATTAGCAAAAACAATTCTAATGATTCGTTTTTTTACCGAATTAATATTGTGCAAATAAACTGCTGTTGTTCATTAACTTCAAAATCCAAGCCGTACGTTTAATTCTTGTATTCACTTAGTTTTCGAACTAGAACCAATTACTGGATCATTGTAAATTTGGATAACGTCTAAATCTAGATTTATGGAAGTATATCTTTAATAGAAATTGAACAAAATTTAAATAATACAAAATTACTGACTTCAATTAACAAATAAGAAGGTAAACGTTATTGTCATATTTGTACTCCAATTTTTCCTTAAGAGTTCCATTTCCCTCTACTTCTACTAAAAATCTGCAACATAAATCATATAAATCTAACCAATATTTTAATCTTTTAATCCATTTCGCTTCCTCAATTACCAAAATTGTATGGTAAATAGCCCGTAACAAACTACATTATAGAGAATGATATCACCTCTCATTAACTATCACCTTGGACGGGCCCTAGGACGTCGCGGCGCTAGGGCGCGGTCTCTACCCACTGTCTGTCGAACTCTGTTTACTACCGTTCGAAACAGGAGAACGTGCTGTGTTCAGTTCGCCTACGTCGCCGGCATATTTCTATAGCCGGCGTTATCGAAATTCGGCCGTAAAAGGGAAAGCTATTAAAAATTACAACACCGATAAAAAACACCATGGACTTAAAGGGAAAAGTTGCCTTGGTCACTGGCGGTGCGTCCGGTTACGGTAGAGAATACTGTGTGGAACTGCTGAAGCAAGGATGTAAGGTAATAAATCTCCATTATACTTAATTTTTAAAGGTGTCGTATATTAAAAAAAGTGTAGCTTGTTGAGTAAATTACGCCTTAATAGTTTTGTAAAGTTAATAACAAGTAGTTTGAGTTAATATAAGTGAATGCGCAAATTTAGTTTCTAATGATTTTAATTATTTACAATCGAATAACCACTTATTATGTTTGACATTTCGTCTAAAATTGTTTTAAGAGGATCATATAGGTTAGCTGTAATATAAACGAAGCAGTAGAGAAGTATCAAAGAAAAAAATCAATTAATTTTATTACTAAAACATCAAATTAGAGTTTCAGTTTCTTATACGCAATATGCATAATAATAGATTTAAAGTCAAACATGTGTCTGCAATAAAAACAAGTTTTAGTTTTGAAATTGCTTAAAAGCTATATTTATGGATGCTGTGTGTATAAAATACATATGTACATAAACAAATGTATATAAATATACGCAATACATAGTGTATGTACAGATGCCCTTTCTTCGCAAAAATTGTAATTATTGTTTTTTCTGTAAGTGTGTTTATTTTTACACTCAAGCTATAGCAAAATAATAATTCTTTCTCCTATTTTACTACGTGATCTTCAGCGTCTGGAAGCTAGATTATATCTCGTGTCTTTTTGCTGAAATATCTACTTTCTCTCTCGTTTTATTTCCAGAATCATTATGTTTATCGTCTTATTTTTACTATTTCTTCTTTTTAGTATTGAGTTTATTATGTATTTTGGCGATATTAGTTAATAGTTGATTGTTTTTCATTTGGCTTGCGTTGAACGTTCAAATAAGGCAGTAAAACTTGGTAAACGATTAATTCCCATTAAATTTTCCTCTTTGCTAAACATACGAAGAGGGGGTCCGGAGGAAAAGTAATTATCAAAATAGATTTTGTGATTAAAATCTGGTGCAACAAGCCTCTTTAGCCTAGAATCTCCTAGAACTGTATAATTGCTTCACCAATATTTTCAAATTGGTTTTGAACTGAAGGAATCTTCCATATTAGATTTATCTGATTATAAATATTATAAACTCGGATCTGACGACAAGTTTCTCTCAAATCTGCCTGAAAATCTTCAAATATAAAAAGAAGCAGCTTATGAGATGTACTAAGATATAAAATGTATTCTGGTAAAGGCTTCACTTTCTAAGAGAACTGTAACTGAAAACTGAGAGGTCCATTATCTTCCGCTTCAGTTATATCAGTAATCAGTGTTTTCTAAATTAATTTCTAAATTCATGTTTAAAATCTTTATTGTTCAGTATTCAAAGATGTAGCAAATGGTAAAATTGGTATTTAAAATTACAAGTACTACAAACAAGACATTCTACCGTCTCTACTTTCTCTAATAAATGTGCTCGACAAGATAAAAGTTTGGGCTTCATGTTAGTCAGTCCATCACTTGAATACTGAACTACAAACACTTCAAAACTATTCTGGCTACATACAATCAAGCCTTGTTTTACATAAAAATAAAAAAACATCTTCTTAAACAACGTCGTCTCAGAAAAACTGAGCATTCATTGACTGATGATGTATAATGACTAATTCTGTACGGGCGTCAAAATAAATTGCACACGAGAACACTCTAAATCCATCACTAAATGGTTCTTTTGAGCCTAGAATGCAGATAGAAAATCTGATGATTTTTATGTTTTCTAACAAATCTTAATCCTGTTGCTTTATGTGTTGGGGTCAGCTGAAACTTTCCAATTAGACAGTGCTGCTTCGTTGAGACTTCTGATGTTTAGATTGAGAATTATAACATTTCTAATCTTACGAGTTCGTTGCGAAGCTTTGTATTCATACAGGTTTTGTTTCAAAACTGCTTGGTGGAGAAAACATTCAGATCTTAGGCTTGTGAGCTTTCTCTCCTACCCCACCCTAATTTCGTCGTCTAAAGTGTTTTAAAGTTTTTCTAAATCTATTCACTAACTTTATTTACTTTTTATCTTATCCTGTTACTTGCAATTTTGCCTAGAACCCATGATACGCTGCCATATATTAAATGAAATTGATACCTGATAGGCCTGATTATATTTTTTTCAAATTAAATTAATTATCATGTTTTGTAGAAAGCTGTTTCTTCCTTGATTCTTTCTCTATCACTTGGACTATAACCAAGTATTTAACCTTTTCAGCATCTTTTGCTTCTTCTCTGCTTATTTGTTACCTCGCAAGTCGAAAAGAGGCCCGCCTGAACCGTCCTTTTATATCACCCTGGCACTGTCCCGATAGCACATACCTCTGTTAGGTGTTAAATTATCGCACATAGGAGTTTGGGTGATTCTGTCACACTGTTCTTGGTTTATTTTTATGTATTGCTTTTCAATGCCTTCCATTGATGTCTTCACCGGTCTACCTTTCTCTTTCTTCTATTTTTTAACTTTTGTTATAGTTTTAACCATGCCATGTACGATATTCCATGTCTTTTCATTTGTGGTCATAAATTTGATCATGTTTTGGCTGTCCAGAGTTGTTCCTATCTCAGCATTGGATGCTTTGCGAATCACATTCCATTTAGGGCACTTAAACATAGTGTGTTCAGCGATGTCACCGTCATCGTCATGGCAATAAGCACATTGGTCGGTTACGTCATTCCAAAATCTTGCAGCGTACGATCTATAGACGCAGTGTCCCGTAAGAGCTTGAGTGAAGTAGTAATCGAGCCTACGATGTGCGCAGTTTACCCGCATTCCAATATCTTTACCATAATTAGGGTTTTGGTTCACTGTGCCTTTTCCTTTTCAGCCTTTCAACGATTTTGCCATACATTTAGGGACCGTTCCCTGGCCTCCTTACGCAGAGTTTTGTTGCCCTGGTTTTGTCCATGTAATAGCATTCGTCCCTTTACCATAAGGTCAATAGGCAGGATATCTGTAATTACCTGTAGAGCAGTTGCCGACATACTCCTGAAGGCCGAGGATACCCGCAATAACATATTCCGCTGTGTCCTTATTAGCAGATTTTGGTGATTTTGGATGCTTAGTGCATCCACCCATACCGACGCTCCATAATGCAATACGCTCCACAAGACTGCTTTTCCCTATATTTTATAATGATGCTCAGGTACTTTATTGCCTTCTTAAGTAGTATCCTCACGTCTTAGAGGTTGAAAACACGTGTTTCCTTACTCTTTCTCCCTGATCAGGACTTCAGCTTCAGTTTTTTTCTAGTGCTAGCGTAAGTTGTGTTCATTTATCCAGGCACTAATTCGTGGAGACACTTGTCCACATTTATCATGAGGGCGTCTTCGTTACTTGCCTCGACTATTAGCGCTAAATCGTCAGCAAAAGCGAAGGTCTTTGTCTTCTCTACTTGTTCTTCTTCTTCTTTATTTTTCCATATATTTATATAATTTTTCAATTCTCTTTCCTAAAGCTTTTTTTTATTGACAAAAACTAAGACTTATCAAGTTAACCAAAAATACTGGTTATAGTTTCTTACAACCCTTTGTTTTAATCTAACATGTTAGGAATGATTCTTAAATCATTAGCAATTTCCTGTTGGCAAATATTGTTCAAACACTAAATATATGGATCAAACACAAAAGTTATATTTAAATTTTATAGGTATCGATATGTGACATAAATTCCGACGCTGGCGAGGATCTTCTCCACGATTTATCAAAGCAAGCACAAGATCGTGTTATTTTCTGCCCATGTGACGTAACGGACTACCAACAATACGAAGGTAAAACGATTTAAAATTATTATAAATGTATACATATAGGGTACATCGTGGATTCAATTTTTTTATTTCAAATAGAATTATCTAAATTATTTTTATTAATTTGTGTTGGTGAGACAAATTTAAGACTACTTTGTTTAATAAACCTAACTTATAAAGTTAGTCACTTTTAAATTAGGTATGAACAACATATGGCTGTTCCAAAAGGTTTCGTACAATCACAAATTATTACTGTAAAAAGGTATTTCGGATAATGTTTTGTACATAATACCTACTTTTTTAATGATCTTGACTTTATTCTAATAAATCTGTTAACCTATTATAATTTAATTGTTACAGAGGCCTTCCAAACTACAATATCAAAACTAGGAGGTGTCGATATAGTCATAAACAACGCATCAGTTATGAACGACAGGTTATGGGAATTAGAAGTTGATGTCAATTTGGTATGTTAATTAAACATTTATGCCTGCAAAAATCCTTATACACTTTTCTAATTAATTTTCTGCATATTTATATCAGATTCGCAAATTTTGCGAGTTGAGACGTGATCAGACAAATAAAGTTAAATTACATAAACGTTAATGCCATAACGCTAAGAGAAATTTTATTAATTGTTCCAGTATGTTGGTAATAGTTTTCAGCAGGGTTAGGTTATTCCTCTATAGTTGTTACAATCGTTTCGATCTCTCTTTCTATGTACTGGTGACGTCAATGCTGTTGTCCGTTCTTCTAGTATCTCTTCTTTTGACAATGTTGTGAATTATTATTAATTTATTATTAATAATTTGTTATTAATTTATTTCTACCATTTCCGAGATACCTTCACTCATTTTTTCAACGATTTTATTACTTCATCTCTTTAACAATAGAAGAAGATGCTATTGCTACGTTATTGTCTTCATTTTGTTAGTTATTTCTACTTATATTAGACTTCACTATTACTTACCTCCCAGCGTCTTCCAGACGGAGATCAATGCAATTGGAAGATGCGCTCAATTAGACCTGGATAGGAACTATCGGAACCAAAGGATTTCAATTTTCTCTGATAGTCAAGCAACCATAATGTTCTAACATCATCCGCTCAAAATTAGTCTGGGAGTACCTTAACTGACTAAACAACTAGGCAACGAAACCAGAGCTACACTATGCTGGATACCAGAATACACTGGAATCAGCGGCAACAAAGAAGCTAACTGAATTAAATCTAAGTCTACTCCTAGTATGTTTTGGAAATATTCTGGCCATCTTTTCGTATAATACCTGTTTTGTTAGTTAGTAATTTTATTTTTGTGCCTCTGCCAAGCCACTTTGCCCAATCTTTCTTCCATTTTTTCCTTTCTCTTTTTGCACTAATATAAAATTGATTAGTAGTAGTTCTAGTTTCCTTTACCCACTAGGCTATTAAGATATGTGAAAGATTTCTTTCGAATTTTCTACCTCTATTAGGTGGTCCCATAATTTATTGTTTCTTTATATCTTTTACTTTCATCGTATTAATATGCAGATTTTATCGTTTCTTTCTTCTCTTTTACAAACAAAACATTTTTACTTTCGAGTGTCATCATACTCAACTCACCGGTAGAGTATCATTAAAATTTGAATTTGACATCTGGAAATCTTTCCTTATTATTTGAGTATCTGAAGGAAGGCGATTATATATGTCAATCAACTTCGAAGTTATTTCTGCACGTTTCTAACGTCAAAGCGTGATTTTATCGCGGAGTTTGTTGACCATGTTATTTTTGCCTACAAGATTGGTTGTTGTTGATGTCAGCCTTGCTGTCGTTAGCTCGTCTAAACTTATTTGCGACAAAGTTGCAAAGAAATTACTGAATGATGCACTATTATGAAATTTACAATAATTAGAATTATGTACGTATACAATAAGCTTATTATAGAGAGAGAGGAGAAAATTATATTTAAAGCGATTTATTGCTACTGGCATTATCTAGAATTTTCCTCTATTTGTCACTGTTCCACATTACATTATTCGTTGTAAATGAGAAGATTCAATGGCGATTCAATCACTCTATTATTGTATTCTAGACCATTATTTTCCACTTACTATTTTTATCATTTGTGGATTCCAAATTGCGTTCTAATGTCAAATCCATTATTGTAATTTATGTCATCCATTAGTACGACATTCTCATTTATTTTCTTCCTTCCATACATTTTTATTCGTTCCCATTGAATCAGACGCTATCAATCCTAATCATTATCGTCCACCCTCGTACCGACAGTCGGGTAACACCTGTTCAACCCCGAAACGTACGTATTTTAATGATCCATTCGGAAATGTACACACGAGCCAAACCGATTGCCGCATACAGTGCTGTTCAAATATTTTAATCGCGACTTAAGGTTAGTTTGATTTATTGAAAAAAGATATTATTGTATTAAACATTTATAAATATGTATAATTGAAATAGTCATTCTTTAATTGTAGATAAGTGAGATATTTATAAATTTTCTATTACGACACTTGTTTATAAACTATTATAAAACTTTTGAACGGTCCTATAATCTTGATGTATGTATGTATGATTCATTCACCCAAGTAACGTCTATGTTTCAGAACGGTGTCATTAGGGGTCTACTGCTGGCTTTCCGATTTTTAGGAAGGGACAGGGGCGGACCAGGGGTATCGTCGTCAACGGTGGATCGAGTTGCAGTACTCACCCTTTCGTGTCGTTGCCCGTCTTCACCGCCACCAAGCATGCGGTCGCTGCGCTAACCAGAAGTTACGGTGACCCCTATCACGTGAATCTGACGGGGGTGAGGGTCATAGCGGTGTGTCCGACGCCTACGGAGACGGCCCTGCAAGGTGATGCCCGCAAAAGGCTCATGAGTGGCGAATACGAACAAGCATGGAAGAGGGATACAGGGAACACTGTACCGGTCAAGTGAGTAGAAAAATTTTCGGCTTGGTTGCGCCAAAGCTTATGTATTAGGGTGATGAAAATAATACGATGCACGAGGGTGGACGTGGTACAAAAGGGAAGTGCATAAATGCGAGTGTTATACAGCGAAGCTTACATACCGTAAGCAAATATTTGTTCGGTTGAATGGAAATATAAGCGGGGAATTGTCGGGATAATAATGCAATTTGCGGGTTATTAGAACAAAGTACACGTTTCGTATAAGTAATGGAAGTAATTATATTTTTTTCTAGTAAATATTTGAATATATATATGTATATAAAAGAACTACACTGCAAAAATTTATTTAGGGAAACATACGAGTATGTATGTTAAATTAAATTCTTGCAACATTTAGCAAGGAATTTTAATTCAGCGGCATACAGATTTTAAGCCCCAAAATTTGTGAGTTACTGCATAAATCTAATAGAGCAATACAAACAAACAGTTCAATGAACCTCGAACGATAAAGTTTGACCAACTCAACTTAGGGTGAAAGTCAATAAAATTTTAATACGTAAGAGTTCTTTCACAAAAATGTTTTATTATTTTTAAACAATATAAGCTTATTTATATTTATTTTAACCGTTTACGCGCCAATAGAACATGTGGTACGCTTACCTAACACTAAAATATATTGAAAACCTTCTAGGTATGAAGATGTAAAATTATATTTGATTTAGCGTAATATAAAATTATACACTCATGGACAAAATTATCGAATATTCGAATTTTAGCAGGCCGTCTTGGCTTTAAACCAACTTCTTTTAATCTTCGTCTAACAGTTTTCGAATTAACAATAACATTTAGTAACTCATTTTTGAAATATGTGGATGTCAACGTACGATTTCGCGTAGAATTTAGTGTTAAAAAGCAGTCATCAATTGAAATACTGCGCTCTTGGCCGGGTCTTCGTACGCAATTTCCAGTTTCTTGATATTTTTTTTAAATATTCGATACTGTAGATTGGCCTCTCCTGAGACGTCGTGCGATATATTCTTGTCTATATCCTTCGTCATACAGAGTTACAATTTGTGTTGCTTCAGGTTCACTGCAGTAACTAACTGGTGGTATAATGCTTGTTTTGAAGAGGAAGCAGCAAATGAAAATCATTAATTCAAGTTAATTCTTCAATTAATATCTGAGGAATTTTGTCTGTGAGTCTATTTGAAACTTATGTGCTACAACGGTATTATTTTATGATATACATCGATGATTATTAATTTTGATTATACGAGGGGGTATGATAAATACCTGTGTTCAGGAAAACAAGGCAATTGGTTTACATTTAGTATATTTATTTTTCAACATAATCGCCTTATCGCTCTATACACTTGACCCAACGATGTTCCTACGTTTTTAACCCATCCAAATAATAAGATTTTTTAAACGCTGCAAAATAGGGCTCTGTTTCCGCAATGACTTCTTCATTTGACGCGAACGGCTTTCCACCAAGCAGAATATGGTGCAACACTTCGTATCATAACTGAACGAGTTTTGCTGTCGCAATTGCCTGGGCCGGGGCGTTATCTTGATGGAAGAGGATTTTTTCTTCGCTAGGTGTGATCTTTTACTCTTTACTTTAGCGTCGAATCTGTCTAATAAATTGGCATAATTCTGACCTGTTATAGTTCTTCCCTTCTCCAAACAATCCATTTCGAATTCCAAAAAATCGTTGCTAGAACTTTTCTGGCTGATGGAATCGTCTTTGCTTTCTTTGGTGCACCTTCGCCGAGAGAAACTCACTGTCCTGATTGACTTTTTGTTTCCGGTGTATAGTGATGGATGCATGCCTCATCAACGGTCACATAACACCACAGAAACTCACTCGGATTACGCTTAACCTTTTCTGCTTAACTTAAGCTACGCTTAAACTTTCTCGACCACGTTTAAATTCATTGAACCAGTATCTAATCATCGATGGTGTATGATCGCTGTAAACTGCTTACAACTTTCCACTGATTTCTGCACATGTTTTCTCACCCAAAAAAAAATCTAATGACTGACCGTTATTGTTCTTTCTCCATTATTGCAAAAATACCTACACTCAAACAACTCACCTTCAACAGCTATAAAAACTACAGTAGTCGATGAATCTCGCTGAAATTTTGACAGACGTGAACCAAAAAAGAATAGTACCTACTCACAGTCCTAATGCAGGTTTTCCCACGAAGCAGATGGTGCTTTGCCAAACACGGGTATTTATCATACCCCCCTCGTAGTGATAATAATATTCGAACATTCGCGTTTTGCCCTATCAGATTTACGGACATTACTTGTGAAGAGATGCTGATAATTTGTGAGAACTCTTCTATTAAAATATGTTAATTAGAAAATTATTCTGCAATGGCATAAGTATTTTTTGTTTTTAGAGATAAAGAGAATTCTGTTGCTAAGATATTTCTCTGTGAAATCACCATTACAAGAGTTATACAGTAAATTCAGTATTTCAATATTTTCATAATCTACATTTCATCCGATATGAAATGAAACAAGACAAAAGAATATTCAGGTTGTATGGTATTAAAGTCACAACAACTTCACTGTGGTACCACGTTGTTATGAAGAAGCCTTGATCCGATATTGAAACTTTTTACAGAATGCTTTACTAAAATATTTAGAACATCTATCATTAGAAATTCGACATAATATATTTTCAAAGAAACTTAGTAGTTCAACATTTTGCGCGCCTTTTTAGGCTATACACCATTACTGTTATAGTGTATCCGTCAAAGTTTTAAACGTATTTCTCATTTCAGAAATGAATTCGTTGCTAAATCGATGGTAGATTTAATAAAGAAGGCCCCGAGTGGAAGCAGCTGGCTAATAGAAAACTCTCAAGCACCAAAAGAGATCACGTTATTCCCCTAATCGTTGTGGAATATCAACAATGGAAAAGACTACCAATAATCTAGAAACGTACTTCTTATGACTACTTCGCAACACCACACGTTTCACCACGTTCATCTTTGTCGTTATCATCATCGTCATAGCCATACTTTCTCTCTCAAGTATACATACGAATATACCATTTATACATTGGAACATACCTACTACATAATCCATAAACATACTTAAACACTACTACATTATTAATATAGGTATAAACTACTTATATATTTACTACAGATATATGAGCTTTTTGCGCTCCTTAAGTCGTTTCTGACTTTTAATTTCCGTCAATTTTGGCTTTTTATACTTTGCTGTATATTTTATATGATCTAGTATTTAGGTGAAGAAGAAGAAAATAAACGAGAGAAACAAGAAATATATTATAATACGGATATCAAAACGGTTGAGAGTGAAATATACCAAGATATTTGAGATAACATTGTTATGCATTTATCGACAGTCCTGAATTTTTGAAATTATATATAAGCTAAAGCTTTTTTAATAAAAAAACGTTCTAAAAATCATCAAGTGTTCTTATTTCGCTCCTTCCCTCTCTAGTTTAGATAAAATACCGAGAATATTCAATAAGTTTTAGCCAAGTTTTCAAGTAAACTTGAAAGCTTTTACTGTCTTTTAAATCACCTCAGCTGCAAGAACAACTTGTATCAATTTATTCTTGCGCGCAAGTTTAGTGAACAATAATAGTTGGAAGAGAATGAAATTGAAAAATGTATCTGAAATTGAACCGGTAAATTTTAAGGATTAATAAGTAACATTTTGTATAGGGGAAGGTAATGCTAACTGAAACAAGGGGTACAATTTCAGCTAAAATGATACAAAGTAAAAATAGTATCTCAGTTAGTATCTTCTGATGTTCTGTTTTCACTACAATCTAGTATATTCTTCTCAAGATGGCTGGTGTACAAAAACTACGGAAATACTTATAATAAAGCACCAGCTTAATCCATGCTAAAGGCAGTTGATGTACTAATAACTACTATTCAGTAAAAACAGGAGCAGAGCGCTGCAATGTCAAATACTACATATTACAACGACATGTTCAAAAGAGACGAAATATGTAGCTTAGTTGGAAACCTAAGAATGGAACCTAAGTATAATCACAGGTGAGTCTAAAAAGTCTTTGATCAAACCATAGAAGTTGTAATAGGAAACAATGATCCAGTGGCAGAATCTTGGAAAGCCTCGAAAGTTGCTAGAAAAGTGTGGCAAAACGTTAATGAAAGATGGCTGCAAATTGTAGCATCAGAAAGCCAAATGCATGCAGGCAGTCTTGTAAGATTAATTCGTCTAGCAAAACCCAAGCTTAAGCGGTCACTCCAAGATATTTAATTTCGATTGATCCAAAAAATAAATTGTACTGAAAGTTGCTGAACAAGTGAACCATTGCGTTAGTCGTCAACGTGGAGAACTAATAACTACATGTGGCGTTTTATCTTTATCAGGAACTTTTCTACCGCATGTTACACAAATATTTCAAAGCATCTGCTTGCAGGGGATTAACGACTTCATGAGAATAGACGAACTTGGAAATTTTTCTTCAAGTTTTGGACTATTTAATAAGATACTCAAACAGTAGCAGAGGTAATCCAAGTTTCGTTATTCATGATACTCAGAAAAGTCAATAAAAATAAAGATAAAGTTAGAAAGTGGACTTACAATTTTTACTCTTGGAAGAGCTGCCTTGAAGCTACATTGAGGCAGCAGTATGCAGTTACTTGATGCTGAATAAACCGATCATTCGACGATACTATTAATTGTCTTGAAACAGATCCACCATACCTTTTGGGAGTATCTCCACCAAGATTTATTTCACTAGAAAATCTCCTAAAGCAAAGCCCAAAAGACAGTTAAAATGAGCAAGAACAAAAAGAAGCATATTAGAAGAAAAAAATAACATTTAAACTCGGCAACATGAAAGAGTACAAAAACTTTTACTACACTAGATGCAGATAATAACAAATCCACAAACTGTAACAAATAACACAGATAGTGACATAGATTGTAAAGATTCTTCATATTTGGGACTAAAAGAAGAAGAAAGGAACAGTGATATCAGTCATGATATGAACATTGCAGGTAGTATCATATTAGTAAAATTTACAGGTGGTTTTCATTGCGTGGATAAAGTTTCAAAAGCATTAAGTGCTTTAATTCCTTATAAATTACGAGAACTACCAAGATATCGTAACAAATTCGTTAGAAAATTATAAAAATTTAATGTGCCAAATGTCGTTCAAAGTTCATTTTTTGTAGTCACATTTGGGTTCCTTTTTCGATAATTTAGCAAAGATGAGTTTTGAACAGAGGAAAAGATTCTATCAAGATATTGCAGAAATGAAAAAACGATATCAGTGTAGGTATCATAGGAGATTATTTGTGGTTTTTCACTAAAGAGGGCAACAGCCAATATAAAAGGAAGAAATAATGCCATTAATGCAAATTTTTGATATGTCAGCAATTTTTCTTTGTGTATTTTTCTTTTTTTTTTTTGTATTTTTGATACTAATTAAAGATTCTAGTATGTGTTTGTTGTGCTTTCAATTAAAAACTGATAAAACTATACACCCATTTTTACAAAAGTTATTAAAAAAAAGTATAAAATTCTCGGCTACTAATTTACTTTGATATTGTTACAATAAATGCTTACTGTTAGAAAATTAATTGTGCGCATAGCATTTGGCCTCACTTGTATCTATAGAACAGTACTGATATTATTCGTTATTTGCAGTTTTTACTAAATAAAGATAAAAAAATTAGAAAACCTACTCATAAATGTAGCTAGTGCTATAATATATTTTAAACTAGTGAATATGTTTGTAAAGGATAAAATTGCTGTTGTCAATTATGCAGGATTTGATTTTGGTGTATGCATTGCTCGTGACTTCCTAAATAATGGTTTAAAGGTGAGTGTAATAGATATCAACTATAACCATAATATATACATAATATTTACTCGATTATCACACTGGAAAATGTAAAGGAAACGACGATAAATATTATGATATAGGTACACGATTCTTTATTTACAGACTATGTGTCACCTATAACTTTTCCTTAATTTGTCATTATTTCATCGTTGTTTGTCACATCGTTTAAATTCGATTTGTTTTTGTTTACCATTTTTTAATTTGTTAAGGCATGATTATTAACTTTAGATGTAATAAATGTTTAGGCTTATGTCACATAACATTTGCAGGCAATTTGTCTATTGGACCAGAATTCCACTAAAGGCAGAAAATTAATAAAAATATTAGAGAAAGAATTTGGCAAAAATAGGGCAATGTTCATCATGATCGATTTCTCAAATCAATCTGAAATAGAAGGTAACGGTTGTAGATATACATGTACGGACAGTTACAGATGTTTAAACATACATGTATATAAAGTGTAAAATATTGATAAGTACTTAATACTTTTATTAGACGGCAGTATATAAACTTTTGTGACTATCCATATCTAAGTGAAAACAAAGTAGTACAAAAGGTACTAAAGAAATTTTGCAATACAGGTTTAGTTATTTAATTTCAACCACATTCAAAACACCCCTCGATCCTTCGAACCAATCCTTAAACCAGCTCTGCTAAGTTTCATTAGCAAGTAAGACACACTCAATCTCCCAAGCTCTCAGAAGTTCCTCATCACTGGAAAACCGCTTCCCTTTCAGCTTCATTTTTACATTTTGGAACAGTGCAAAGTTGCAGAGAGCATGATCTGAGATGTAAGGAGTGTGCTGAAGAAGTTTCAGTCCTATAGTGGTCAAATATTCGTTGCAAGCTTTAAAGCAGTGAGCTGGAGCATTGTCCTGAAGGAGAAACCAAGTGTCCATTTTTGGTTTTGGCCGCAGTTTCTCCATCGATTTGATGTGTGCTTCTGTGTACTTCTTAGTTGTGACCGTTTTTTGTGCGTCCAAGATGACACGCTCCACAATTCGAGTCGATTTTCTTGTTTACAGATCGAGCAAAGACCCAAACCTTGCTTTGAGTCTTGGTCAGCATATCATAATAACCAAATCGCGTCACCTGTTATGATATTGTTCGCATACCGAGATTGAAAATAGTTATACGATGTGGATAAACATCACTTATTGCACTCATTACTTCTAAGCACTGGTCTACGTTTAAAGCACATACAAACACCTAGTACCCTTTGTAAGAAAATAAACTTTTTTAGATGCATTCAAGAAAACAATTGAAGCATTTGGAAATATAGATATCGTTATCAACTCCGGTGGATTATCAAACGAATATGAGGTTAATCCAGAAACAGATACAAATTCGGTATAATATAGATTTAAAAACAATATTTAACAATATCTGTAGCTTTAATCTTTTAAAACAGAATCAAGTAACCACACCATGTATAAACACTTTGATTACTGTAGAAAATATCTTTCCAAATATAAAAGCACTGAAGATGGAGTTATTGTGAATATCTCGTCAATTTGTAATATTGATATGTTCAGTGATGATATCAATTTTTGCCAATATTTTTCCTCTATATTTCATCAGAGAGAAATCGGTGTGAAAATGATTACTATTTCTCCAAGGCAGTTGAATACGAATTCATGTTTAAATATTGCAAAGAAAGTTTTATCTGCTGAAAGATATCAAGATATGTTACAAAAACTATGGAGTAGTTTATATCGCGAAAGGTAACGAGTATGTTACGAATTATGGTTACATAAACCGATTTACTTTTATTTTAGAGCAAATTTGGTAGCGAAAGCTATAACCAGAATCTTAGAAGAATTAGAAAATGCTTGATGGGATATAATTTGGTTATGTTATTTTAATGAATATTTTATACTAAATGTAAGAAGCTACCTCTTCTTATTTTAAATAAGTATTATGTCTCCTATCATATATATTTATATATTTTTGTCAAATTTAATTTTAAAATGAAGTTGTTATTAAAATTATTTAAATGCAAATAAATTATTTAAATTGAATGAAATTCTAATGACACTAATTAGAACATTGTGAATTTCCTTATTATTGGACTTATGAAGTTGGTTAACCTTACAAAGAGTGCAACTAGCGAGTTTGTGCTATTTTTATATGGTTGTGAGTATATACAGGGTGTCCCAATTATCTGAGCTCGGTCTATTATATCTTACCTATTAGTTTAATTAAAAAAAAATTTAAGTAAAAGCTGTTCGAAATCAACCACTCTATATAGTAAAATTATTTTAGTGCATACAGGATGTTTAGTTTTAACTGAGCGTTATAAAATTTTCTTCTTTTAAATAGAACACCCTATATATTATTACATTTTCTGATTCCTCGTTTTAAATTAAGATAGTTTTGTATGACAAACCTAGTACTAAACACTGACCGTTTCCGAGATATATCAATTTTAAGAGGAAAAAGATCATTTTCATAGTTGTCTTTAAAAATTAATTCCCTCTGTAGTAATATTTGTTTTGCAACGATTCTTCGGCATAATTGTGACATTACCTTAAGTTAAACAATCCATGCCAAATATCGTCACTGTAGTATACAGGGTGTTTTAAAATTGAAAATTAATAATACGGTAAAACTCTTTTTTATGGAACACCCTGTATATTTTTATGCCATTTGATAGTGCTTGAAGTTCTCTTTCAATCGCTTATAAGATTCGCTATAGCTCAAGTTAATACTTTTTGAGATATAGGTAATTTACTATAAAATCCATAAACATTTATTGATAATGGTAAGATGAAGTCAACAATGCTGTGACAACTCTAGTAATAGGTGGATATAAAACGATTTTTACTTTAATAAAAAATATTTTGTCATTTCGGCAGTGGTTAGAGCTGTGTATAAACAATGAAGGCGGCCAATTTATAACACTTGTTTATACTTATGTTATATTACTAGAGTTACCATAGCACTGTTGACTTCATCTTACCATTATCAATAAATCTTTATGTATTTTATAGTAAATTACCTATATCTCAAAAAGTATTAACTTTAGCTATAGGAAATTGAAAGCGATTGAAAAAGAACTTCAAGCACTATCAAATGGCCTGAAAATATAAAGGATATTCCATTTGAAAAAAAAAACGAATTTTACCGTATTAAAAGTGCAATTATTAATTTTCAATTTTGAAACACTCTGTATACTATACTGAGGATATTTGGCATGGATTGTTTAACTTAAGGTAATGTCACACCTATGCCGAAGAATCGTTGTAAAACAAATGTTAGTACAGACGGAATTAATTTTCAAAGACAACTATGAAAATGATCTTTTTCTCTTTTAAATTGATATATCTCGGAAACGGTCAATTTTTAGTAGTATCTTAATTTATAACAAGGAATCAGAAAATGTAATAATATGTAGGATGTTCTATTTAAAAGAAGAAAATTTTATAACGCTCAGCCTAAACTAAACAGCCTGTATACACTAAAATAATTTTACGATATAGAGTGGTTGATGCCGAACAACTTTTACTTAAAAATTTTTTTAATTAAACTAATGAGTAAGATATAATAGGCCAAGCTTAGATAATTGGCACACCTGTATGTAGGTACAGTCTGTTCCAAAATTAATGTCGCCCCCTGTGCTAAAAAACACGTTATAACTGCTAATGCAAATTAGATGCATGAAGTTTAATCGATATTTGGTTTGCACTGCATTTACAAGATTAGTATTCACTAACGAAAAATCGTATTGGATTATGGGAAACATCATTTTTATGGATTTGTTTAGCCTTGGGAGAGACATTAATTTTGGAACATACTGTACATATATGGCAGGTGTAACCTTCCGTTAAATCGCGTGTTGTCTCGAACGGTTGTTGTCAGTGGTGCAACGGGCATGGCGAGAATGGAATGAGCAAGACTTTACGCGCCTTCAGCCACGAACGGAATGGCCCCGCGTGACCACACCGCGCCCTTGTGTTCCGCTCTATAGCGTCGCGTATGTCCTCCTCAAGACAATTTGGAACTGTTTGGCCAGTAGGAAGGAAAGGCGTACTCACTACGTGAACTGTACGGGACTGTTTGCTGGACAGTGAACTGCAAGCACGCCATGCATCATTTATGGCGAGATATCAGCACTAACGGACATTGTAGGCAGAGTGAATCTTTATGTAACTTCTGGATGTCTAGGACGAAACTTCCTCAACTTCACAGTAAGTACATTAATAAGACACTGAACTGAATCACAATCTTATATTCACAAAATACAATATATACAACTTTAGATCAAATATACTGGGCTGCCAATTTTCTATAAGAATCCCAATTAGGAATCGTGAGTTCAAATAACCGGGAACCTTCAATAACCCACACTGAACCGTTTGCTCCGCATCTAATCACGTGCACAAGTGCTTGTCCGCATGCTTCAGCGTTTTGTTTCTTCGCTTTTGATACAATCTGTACTAGTTCTTGGCTGAGCTGTGGAGTCATCCCCTTCCTATCCATACCTTTTATGAAATCAGTCTGCGTGAATCCAGTTACCAGTTGTAGTACCCTTACGCCAGATTTTTGATTGTGGTACGGATGGCCAAAGCTTCTTGATAATCCGAGAATGCCTGATTGAGTTGCGGAGAATGTTGGAGCTCCGTAAAGTGGTTGAAGGGCTTGCATTCCACATAAATTAACAACAACACCGCCTCTTCCGGATCCTTCCCTGCCTATGTATCTAAATGCTAATAGGGTTCCGCGAATCGTCCCTACCTGAAAATAAATGTTCATGAATAATAAAATACAGATCTTCTGGGGAAATATTAGCTTACCAGATTTGTGACGACTTCTCTTTCCCAATGCTTTCCGTCTAATACTCCAGCACTATTCACAAAAATATCTATATGTTTATGTCTTTCCTGTGCGGTTTTAAAGGTTTCTAAAAAATGCAAGGAAATGCTTATTCGATGTTAGATCTTTTAATAAATAATTTCTTTTTTACCTTCAAACTGTACCATACATGTGACATTAGCTCCAATAAATGTTGCTTTATTTTTACCAAATGCGCTATTCAGCTTGTGAACTGCTTCTCTACCATGACATGTATTAGTTCCGGTGATCACAACATGTTTAGCGTTAGCTTTAAGCAGGTGAGATGCCATTGCAAACCCTATCCCGGTGTCACCGCCAGTAATCAAAGCGGTTTTGCAAGCAGGATCCATTTCCATTTTCCTCTCACTACCCTCTCCGCTAAAATTAATCTTTCGATTTTGTAATCTATAATTATGAACATTCCAAAATCTTACCAGTCAGTTCCGCATACGTGGCCAGTAGGCGCGGTTTTATGAAGATTTCGTGTGAACTCATTGTTGGAAATCCTAGTCGATAGAAATTGTTATGGTTGAAATGTCATATATTGGAGAGAAATAACTTACCGTGTGATGAGACAGCAATTTTTAAGGATGAAACTTCTAAATAATGGCATTTTATAATGTTAGTTACATTTACGACACTGGATAATTTCTTAATAAAATATGTATCGGAAGTACTTGACAAGAAATTTTGACATAACGAAAAAGATTATTCGCCAACTTTAATTTATGTAATACAGACATATGCAATGCTTTTTTTGGAAAATAGGAAAATACATAAGACCCAAGGCGTGATCTATGTTATGTATCTGGGAAGGACCTCATATGACGTGCATTACCTGTACTACTATTTTAACCGAACTCCTGAGCTATACCATTCGCTATTTCTATGGTACGGTGCCAGACTAAAGACCAAGCATCCGGCATGTTGTACAATCTGTTGTAATATGGTAGTTGGTTCGATGGTTTACGTGTGGAGGAAAAATAGCGACTAACTTGTCTTTATGTTTTTGTACAACCGATCGTTTCGTCTGTTATGTGTGATATCCAGTATATCCAATATATGGTAAGAGCCATGTTGATGACAAATTTACATCCACAAAACGACCATAGGATATCCGAGGACTTCAAATAGGTGTTTTTTGGGTATACAGTATATCTGTAGAGGATATCGGTAAGATGTATTATGGACATTAGTGTGCTATCTAACTTTGCTTCACCTCTGTAATCAAATGAAACTGAACGATTTGGTTTGTGATCCAAAACTTTCAAAATAACAACTGAATTCTTGGAGTCGAGGCCATAACACTGGAACCTGCTAGACCAAGAGACAAAAATTTCCTCAAAATTCAATTCCCATCGATGCTTTCGGGTTATGCAGTACACATGAAAGGAACTTATAACACCAGGTCTTTGC
>CM043015.1:186873861-186922552 GCA_023690525.1 Holotrichia oblita
ACAGTCTGAATTAGCTTACTGTCGAATGATTATTACGTCTACTAGCAGGATAATATAAAACTCTCCTCTCGTCCTACTATAAAATGTATAGGATATTGCAGTTAGAAATAGACAATAAATATGTAGTTGTATTTAATGTTTACTTTTATTTGTGTGAAACTGTGCTTACATGTATCTTACAGCCATCTTGTTTTTCTTATATATTTTTGTTACAATAAAAATACGCGCGAAAACATCAAAATTTGAATTAAATCTTACATTCTAAACATGCCCCCTCCGTTGAAAGAAGGTACTTTCAAAATAAATAACAGTGAAATTGTCTAACAAGGTAAGTGAACTGACTTAAAGATAGACACTAATTAACTGGCTAGGTCGTCTCTTGGAGTGGAAGTGGGCAAATCCTTGGGAACGCCCTCTTCACCACGCCCGCAGCAGTCTGGACGGAAGCTACCCTGGGAATCCTATCTGCTCCTGGAAACACCTCTTTTACACGGCCTATGTGCCAATACAGGGGTGGTAGATGATCATCCTTAATCAACACTAGGTCTCCAATCTTCAGGTTGGTTTTGTTAAATTTCCATTTCTGTCGCTGCTGCAGTTCTGAGATATATTCCTTTGACCAGCGTGACCAAAAGTGCTGACTTAATTGCTCCAAGTGTTGGTAATTAGTACATTTGGCTTTAGGCAGATGCATTACGTTGCGTTCTGGCAATCCAACGAGTGTTCTTCCCAAGAGGAAATGTGAGGGTGTCAAGGCTTGGAGATCATTGGGGTCTGAGGATAAAGGCGTTAGAGGACGAGAGTTTAGGACAGCTTCAACTTGAGTGAGTACTGTGTACAACTCTTCAAATGTTAAGGCAGTGTTTGTCAGTATTCTTTTTAGATGACCTTTTGTTGACTTAATTCCCGCTTCCCATAATCCCCCAAAATGAGCTGCATAAGGCGGTATAAAATGCCAATTGATTCCGTCATTAGATAATGCTGTTGATATCTGTTTATTGCTATTATTTAGAAAATTGTATAGCTCTGACAGTTCTGCACTTGCTCCCGAAAAATTTCTCCCATTATCAGAGAAAACCTCATGGGGTTTACCCCTACGCGAAATAAAGCGTTTTAACGCTAATAAGAATGAATGTGTACTAAGATCTGTAACCAACTCAAGGTGTATTGCTTTAGTTGAAAAGCATACAAATAAACAAACATAACATTTCAGGTGTTTACAACCACGTCCCTTTCTATCTTTAATAGTAAATGCACCCGAATAATCAATTCCCACTGACATGAAAGGTAAGCTAGGCACAACTCGTTGCTGAGGCAATGCGCCCATGAGTGGTTGTGTCTGAGTTGGACGAAATCTAAAGCATTTAATGCACTGACGTACTATTTTTCTAGCTAAGCTTCTTCCCGCGATAGGCCAATAGTTTGTGCGTATTGAGGACAAGAGCAATTGAGGTCCTGCGTGCAATAATTTAATGTGGCTTGCTCTAAAAAGAAGATTAGTAAAATGATGTGAGCTGGATAAAACAATTGGATGTCTTTTCTCAAATTCAAATTTAGACAATTGTAATCTTCCACCTACCCTAATGATGCCGTCCTGATCCAAAAATGGGTTCAATGAATTTAAACAACTTTTCGACGACACAGTATGTCCTTTTTTCAAACTGTCTATTTCTTCAGGAAAAGATTCTTGCTGACTGTACATAGCTAGAATTTTTGTTGCATTATCCAGTTCAACAGCTGATAATGGAATTTTATTTCTTTCCCTTGCCTTTACTCTACAATTTGATATAAACCTCAAGCAATATGCCATTGTTCGTTGTAATCGACATAAATTCGAAAATCTGTTGAATTGTATAACAGGTTCGTGAATTGTTGATAGTTGTACTACGATATTTTTCTTCGTTTCTGGTGGGTCTCCTTCAACTTTTATAGACGATACCGGCCATGTTTTCGGTTCGTCAGTTAACCATTTTGGTCCATTCCACCAAAGTAAATTTCTTGTCAGCTCGTGAGGAGTGATCCCACGTGATAGTAAGTCTGCAGGGTTATGACATGTACTTACATGACGCCAATCCTTTATACAAGTCATTGTCTGTATTTGTGATACCCTGTTTGCAATAAAGGTCTGTAAATGATTTGTTGGTGTATTAATCCAATGAAGGGTCACTGAAGAATCTGTCCACAAGTAATACTTGTCAATTTTTCCTTTCAATGAGCTCCTTACCTTTTGAAGTAATTGTGCTAATACCAGCGCAGCACACAATTCCAGTCTGGGTATTGTAATCATCTTTACAGGAGCCACTTTGCTTTTTGAACATAATAATCTTGAGCACACATTTCCTGTTGAATTTGTCGTTCTGACATATGTAGATGCACGCACCATAGGCTGCTTGAGATGCATCCGCAAACCCATGGATCTCCATGTTCTCTATGTTTTCATCTGCTACAAACCTTGGTATGCGCAGACTGTTTAACGTGATCAGCTGCTTTCTTAGTCTTTCCCACTGAGAATGCATGGTTTGTGGTAATGCCTCGTCCCATGATAGTTTCATTACCCAAAGTTGCTGTAGTATTATTTTCGCTGTTATTATGCATGGACTAAGTAGTCCCATAGGGTCAAAAATTTGTGCCGTTTCCGACAAGATGGTTCTCTTGGTTATGTTTCGTTGATTTGGTTCACTAATTTTGAAGAATAAATCATCTGTTCTGCACATCCAATAAAGTCCAAGTGTCTTAGTGTTTTCGTGGCTACCAAAATCTAGAACATTATCTTCCGTCTGTGTTGGTTGCACTGCTCTTAAAATTTGCTGACTGTTTGATGACCACTTGTGTAGATCAAATCCTGCAGATTCTAAAATTGAAATAATTTGTTTAACTATGGATAATGTTGACTCAATGGTTTCTCCTCCGGTTATCATATCATCTACGTAAAAGTCGGAGCTTATGACGCCTGATGCTTCGGGATCTTTCGCTTCGTTCTCAAGTGCTAACTGTTTGAGACACCTAATTGCCAGGAAAGGTGCGCTTGCAGTTCCGTATATAACGGTGTTCAATGTATAAACCTTTACCGCTTCATTTCTGTTTTTTCTCCAAAGTATGCGTTGCAAATTTCTCTGCTCTGGGTTGACCCATATTTGACGATACATCTTCTTGATATCTGCGCAAACCGCAAACTTGTGCTCTCTAAATCTTAGAATTATGGACAATAAATCTTCTTGAATGTTAGCACCCACATACTGAAGATCATTCAATGAACAACCGCTATCTGATACTGCAGAGCCATCAAAAACAACTCTTAATTTTGTGGTGGGGCTGCTTTCGTTGAGTACACCATGGTGTGGAAGAAAATATTGAATATCACGTTGGCTGTTATTTTGTTGGCTAACCATCGTCATGTGATTCAAATCTTCATAATCTTCCATGAAATCCTTGTATAGTTTCTCGAACTCTGGTTTTGCAGCAAATTTATTTTCAAGGGATTGCAATCTAGCCAATGCCGAATGTTTCGAATCTCCCAATTTTGATGGAGACTCCTTCAATGGAATAGTGACCATGAATTTACCGTCATCGTGTCTTTTTATGCAGTTTTGAAATATTTCTTCGCATTTCATTTCATCAGATGACAGATTGACTTCGGTTGCCTTTTCTTCTAGTTTCCAAAACTTTTCCAACTGACTCTGAATGTCATCTGTTGTTATAAAGTTACAATGAACGTTTTGCTCAACACCACTTTGTACTTCCCCAATTACTATCCAACCCAATCTTGTCTTTTGCAATTTCAAGTCTTGTGAAATAGAATGCTGACCAATGCAGAGTAGATTCCAAAATATACCTGCCCCCATTAAAATGTCAATTTTGCCTGGCTGATGAAAAGAAGGATCTGCTAGTTTGATGTGAGACGGAATTTTGATTTGATTCTTATCTAGTTTGCATGTAGGTAAATTGTCACTTATTTTATCTATGATTAACGCTGACAATGTAATATTAAAATTGTTATGTACGGACTGAATGTTTATGGTGCATTGTTGATTAATAGATTTTGATGATTGACTAATTCCAATAATATTTGCATTAATTTTTGATTTTTCTAACCCGAGTTGAGTGCATGTTTCTGTAGAAATAAAATTTGCTTGTGAAGCCGAATCCATAATTGCTCGTCGCGTTTGAGGAATTCCGTTCGCATCGACTGTTTGTACCAAAACTGTTGCTATGAGCACGTTAGAAGGTTGATTTAACATTTGGTTTGATAAAGATACCTGCTGTTGTGCTTTTTCTATGTGTAGTAATGTATTATGTTGTGCCTCACACTTTCTACATTTTCCTGATTTACATTTCTTTGCAATATGTCCAGCCTTTAAACAATTGATGCATAACTTTAACCTTTTAGCAGTATCAATTCGTTCATTAATTGCAAGTTCCAGAAATTTCTCACAATTAAAAATATAATGCGATTCTTTACATAAAGCGCATATAGCTAAAGTTGCATTGAATGTATGTCTTTTACCTACAGTGACTTGTTCCTTTGTTTTGCATGTATTTGATTTTGTAACTTCTAATGTTTCTAATAAATCTGCTCGCGATCTTAAAAATGTAGTGAGTTCGTCTAATGTTGGCAACAAATCCGGTTTTTGTTTTTCTTTCCATTCTCTTAATGTATATTTATCTAACTTACCCGATATAATGTAAATAATTAGGGTATCCCAATATGTAATTGGTTGCCCTAACACTTCCAATGAACGCATGTGTTTTGCGATATTATCGATTAAAATGCGCAGATCTGCCGAAGATTCTTTAATGAGGTTAGGTAAACTAAACAACCCTTGAACATGATTGTTCACCAATAATGTTTTATTGTTATATCTTTGACACAACAACTCCCATGCAATATTATAATTCTCAGCAGAGAACTCTATTGAGTGAATTACCTGAGCCGCGGTACCCCCTAATGAAGCACGTAAATAATGAAACTTTTGAATTTCACCAATTGTTTGGTTACAGTGAATAAGTGACTGAAATGTATCACGAAATTCTAACCATTTTTCGTAGAATCCGTCAAATTTAGGTAAATCTATTTGAGGCAATTTGATACGGTTGTTGAACCGTTCAGAACTATCAGAGTTTGCTATACCTTGTGAATCATGAGATTTGTTTGCATTACTGTCAATATTGCGAAGGATATTATCCTGATTGCTTGTTATTATTTGTTTTGCAATAGCTATGTTTTTGTAGAAAATAGTTTCAAAATTTTCTCTTTCTTTTAACTGTGCATCGTCGTTTTCATGTTTTGATTCTATTTCATACTGAATTTCATCAAACTCCCTAATAATGATTCTACTTTCTCTAACCTAAACTGTGTTTCATGTATGCAAATTTGTATTTTTTCTTTGTCTGTCTCTGACTCTAATGTTTGTTTTGCACTGTCTAAATAGTGTTGAAACAACGTTAATTTTGCTTTTAACGGGTCGATGGCCGCAGTGGTTAGGCGGCTGACTATTGTTGTGAGAGGACGATAGGTGCCGGGGTTCAATTCTCTGGAGGGACGGTGACATTTTTTCAGAGAGTTTAATCCCGGATCGACTTGCCATTCGCTGTTGGGAGCAAAGTGATTAACAGCGCGGCATCATAAAAGGCGATATGATGCTGTCACAAAGCCATTTCCACACAACTTACACACACTAAACTACACCGCAAGAGTTGCAGTGATAGCCAGACAAGTAATACAGCTTACGGAGTCACTGCAACTAAGCACCCACCACACATTAAAAAAAAAAAAAAAAAAAATGTACCGCGTTTTCGAATCTGATCTTGTATTTCAGTCATTTTATTGACAAATACTCACACAAGTTGACTGAAAAGTGAAAAGGTATTGTAAAGAATGGAAATTTCCACTTGCCTTGTTTTGTTTTCTAGCTGCTGATACTGATGTCAACTGTTGCAAACTGTCGCCAACTTGCCGCTGATGCCTGGACTAAGTCGGATTGTATCGATGAATACCCACGTGGTATTTTTACATGAATGTTTTTAGATTGGATTACAAATCACAATCCATGATGCGATGAATGTTTCCACTGCACTTTTGTAATGAATTGCCGTTGTATCCGGCTCGAAGGACCATTTTTTTTTTTTTTTTTTTTTTTTTTGTATTTAATGTTTACTTTTATTTGTGTGAAACTGTGCTTACATGTATCTTACAGCCATCTTGTTTTTCTTATATATTTTTGTTACAATAAAAATACGCGCGAAAACATCAAAATTTGAATTAAATCTTACATTCTAAACAGTAGTTCTTCCAATAACATATGAGAAACTTTTTAACCAACACGTGTTTAACAATATACAAACATCATTTCACTCATTTGTTTAATTTGTCGTCGCTGTATACAGTTTATTATTTATTAATATGTATGTATAACATTAGATAAATGAAGCTTTAACAACAAATATCCTTGTATTTTTTTATCTAAAACTTATCAAACATGTCAAGGAAAGAGTTATTACTATTTCATTATGCTACTAATCTTAAAGCAGACCACTCATAATTTAAAAATGATTACATAATAAATTAGAAGTGACTTAGAGCTGAATGTGCTCATAGACAATACAATAGTGACTCTATGTAATAAATCTGTCATTTAATTTCAATTAAAAATAAATATCCTCTACATACATATATACATATCCTTGAAATCCAATTGCTATTAAATATCGTTTAAACAAGGGCGCTTGTAGTTTGTTCACAGGCTAATTGTAATTAATCAATTTAAATGATGACGTGTAATATGATGCTTTTTGGCTCGAATTGGAAGCTTATCAGTTGAATCGACAAAAAAAGATTATATCCGGGTAAGGGCGATGCAATATTTTCCATGACGGATTTAAATATATGTAATTTATCACACAAAAACTTTTCACGCATCACCGCAAATTTCATCGTCGTCATTCCATTGTTTTAGTTTTAATTTTGTTTACTTAATTGAACAAGGTGACCTCAACCCCTAATATACATTTAAGATCCCATAATTGGTTTCAATTTCTGGCAAGGTTTAAAATTTTTATTGCTAACGTCATTTCCCATAATTTCTTTGTGATTAAGTTTATGATTTTATTACACCCACTTCCTGGAGCAAGTAATATGACAAGGTCAAGGCGAAATGTTTTATTGAATCGCGTCTTTAAAGTGCGTACGTGCTTGTCGTTGCCGATCTATTGTAATTTTAACATGTTTCGAACATTAATTCGCGGTTTCCTGACATACAAATAAAGTTGATTCAGAAATTTTAGCTGTGAATTAGTATTAAATACTGTGACATATTCCTACTTCTAGTTCATATTATATCTTTTCTTATTGCAGTCTCCAATTCAATTCTAATGTAATTTTAAATATAATTGCATTGACATCGATTTGTTATTATCACATGGAAAAATAATCACGTCGGATAAAATTAAAAATATTTTCAGACAAAATAATGACGATACAATCCACATGTTTTGACGTTCAGGCAACGCCAACGCTTTGAGCACAAAATATCCCAATGCGAATTCCAGAGATTCTAAACATCGCCTTTAATTACACCCCCAGTCTCTGCTACGTCTGTGATTCAAGTTCTCCGGAAGCGCGTAAACGAATATCGGAATTCTAATGAGTAATAAAAGATCGCTATTCGGTAATAAAGTCAATTATTTATTTAGTCTTCCTGTCATTCAGTTACCGCTAAAATCGTATAAAGAATTTACGCAGTACTGCTTCAGTCGTACACTCACCTTAAAGAAGTTGTAGAACGATTTTACATAGCAGTAATATACTGTCTTTGTCAGGTCATCCCCTCTACATTTAATGTGACTGTCGCCCACTGGAGGCAATGGGTAATATCGTATTTTTCGTAATATGTGTATTCAGTCTCTGCTGTGCAAGCGGAGCGGGAGCAATTAACTCATACTTTGTTACTAGGAACTATTTATGTATTCCTATTAAAATCGACACATCGTTATTTCCTAGAAAAGGTAGATGCGATTATTCTTCAAGGCAGTAACAGAAAGTATATTATCTCTATTTGAATAACAAGGAACTCTATGTGTGTGCGCCCTACTATATAAGATAGCGCGGCGTAAAATATCTACAATACATGTTGGTAATCTAATTAAAACTTTTTTAATAAATTCTTAAATCATAATACACATTTTAAATGTTTTGAAATGAAATGATATATTAGTTATTTACATACTTTTGACATATAGCGAGGCGTAGGCAAAGTTGTTTTGGATAGATAATTCATTATTAGTTGTTTATCTACTTATCTTTAAAATACATCATTTTCAAGATGTATTTTGTTCTCCTTGATATACTTCAAATCGTTAATTATCTTATTGTTAGTGTATTATTTTAACAGTTAAAGGGTTTTGTTTTGAAAAAAATTAACGTAAAATTTTTCAGCACAGCAGAAGACATTACTTAAAACGTACGCGCAATGTTTAGTTAAAAGAAAATATAATGCTATACAATTTTTGAAGAAGTTGTAATAGTAATAGTCATTAATATATCATTCAATGGTCTTCATTAATTTTACTGTAGTAGGTAAAAAAGTTTACTTTGCAGATTTTAAGGTGTCTATTTTTGCTGTGTATTAATACAATCAAATACAGCAACAATTTTAAATGCGTTTATCTCTCGATAAGATAATACATTTTTTCCCAGGACGTAGTCAGCCCGCAGACTGACAAGTGGTCCTGTGAACCGCCCCCTAGGAGATTTTAGTCACCCCGGAATCGTCTTAATGACATGCGTAAGGGTGATTGGGCTGTCTTTTCTTCGTCTTGTATTGCTCTAGTTCTCCTATATTAGAAAAAAATATATATATAGAGTTCAGATAATAAATAGAAATATATTACAATATATTTCTACTTATTATCTGAACTGAATATATAGTAAATAACAATGGTTATTTCTAATGAAATAATAAGTAAATAAATAAAAATAAAGTAGTATTCTTAAAAAAGTAACAAATTGTAAAATAATAATAAAAGTATTATGTATATATCACAAATAACAGATATTCAAAAATAATTAGTATAATAATAATAAAAATAAAGTTGCTTTCTCAAAATAAAATAACAAAAAATAAAGTCGCATTCCCAAAATAAAATTAAAAAAAACTATGTAATAAATAAAAAGTAATAAATATTTTAAAATAATTGAATAAAAATTAGATGCCATCAATAATTAGTCAGCAACAACGAGGATAAAACCTCCGTTTCGTAATTTTTAATTTTGGCAAAAATGTCAAACAGTTTTTTTAAGTTATCAGTCTTCATTGGTAGCCCACAGCTTCTGGTAAATTCATTAATTTTCAGTTTAATCATCCGATCAACCAAAAATATATCACAGTTAATTTAATTCAAGCTCTGTAATTGTTATTTATCTTTGTAGCATGCTCATGATAAAGTTATTAAAAAATAACGAAATATTGAGCTTATGAGTAAATCAGTTTTAATTCTGCTACAGACCGACACCCTAATATCATCTTATAACTTATTACATTAAATATATATAATATTTTTAAATAAAAAATATGACTGTATCTAAAACACAATCATAAACTGTAACAAAATTTTAACATTTACATACAGTTATAACATTTTTATTAATATGATTTATTAATGAAAAAAAATATATTGCAAGAATTATGATGGTTAGCCAATATAAAATTCAGCAGTACAGTATATTCTATCATGAATTTAATAAAGCACTATATCAGATTTTAAAAAATAATATCGAAGAAAACTAATTATTTATATAAAATCATTAGTAAAACATTTGACAATAACGATAAACGTTAATAAAACTCTGCGGTAAGCACATTATTTGAAGTATGAGGGAATTAGAACATTGTTGGATGAGGTATATGAATCGGGGTTAGTATAATCGTTTGTTCTTTTGATGTAAAACTTCCAGAAATTCTCTTTCAAGTCTAATATGTCAATAGACTATAGATCCAACAATACGTCCATTATTTATGTATGTTTAATTATATTTTACGGGGAACGGCTAATGACAAATTCCAAAGAACAGTATCTAGTCGGCAAAATTTTATGTGAAAATGTATGCCAATGCAAAGAAAACCTATGCAGAAATTATGGGATTATCTAAGATGCCTAATTATGGCAAGTATTTCTTAATTAGCAAGCGTTTAAGTTGTTCACCCCCAAATAAATCTTCAAATGCGTAACCTATAAATCCGATGCAAGTTATATTTGCAAATTCAGTTTGCATTATTATTCGTAAACATGCCAGGTGATTTCAGTAGTGTCGAAACAAGATCCAAAATTGTGACGCTTTGGGAACGTGGTTTGTCCTATAGCGAAGTTGCTCGAGAAGTTGGACATTCGGTAAGTACAAAATTTTTATATATAACACATTGCTCCTTCTGTAAAATAATATATTTTTTTCTTTGTCGTAATAATACGTTTGATACTACAGATTCTACTAAACTATTTTTATTATATGAATTCCATTTATAAACCTATAGAGTTATATTTAGTGCCTCCGTTTTTACGATCCGTACCATCTCGCATATATACATATTCTAAAACTTATTTCTTTCGCAACTTTTTCAGAAATCCGTGGTTCATTACTGGATCAATCGATGGCGAACGGAAGATCAAAAAATTATTTTACAATTTGTTACTTTTTTTAAGAATACTACTTTATTTTTATTTATTTACTTATTATTTCATTAGAAATAACCATTGTTATTTATTATATATTCAGTTCAGATAATAATTATTTATTATCTGAAGTCTATATATATTTTTTTTCTAATATAGGAGAACTAGAGCAATACAAGACGAAGAAAAGACAGCCCAATCACCCTTACGCATGTCATTAAGACGATTCCGGGGTGACTAAAATCTCCTAGGGGGCGGTTCACAGGACCACTTGTCAGTCTGCGGGCTGACTACGTCCGGGAAAAAAATGCATTATCTTATCGAGAGATAAACGCATTTAAAATTGTTGCTGTATTTGATTGTATTAATACACAGCAAAAATAGACACCTTAAAATCTGCAAAGTAAACTTTTTTACCTACTACAGTAAAATTAATGAAGACCATTGAATGATATATTAATGACTATTACTATTACAACTTCTTCAAACATTGTATAGCATTATATTTTCTTTTAACTAAACATTGCGCGTACGTTTTAAGTAATGTCTTCTGCTGTGCTGAAAAATTATACGTTAATTTTTTCAAAACAAAACCCTTTAACTGTTAAAATAATACACTAACAATAAGATAATTAACGATTTGAAGTATATCAAGGAGAACAAAATACATCTTGAAGATGATGTATTTTAAAGATAAGTAGATAAACAACTAATAATGAATTATCTATCCAAAACAACTTTGCCTACGCCTCGCTATATGTCAAAAGTATGTAAATAACTAATATATCATTTCATTTCAAAACATTTAAAATGTGTATTATGATTTAAGAATTTATTAAAAAAGTTTTAATTAGATTACCAACATGTATTGTAGGTATTTTACGCCGCGCTATCTTATATAGTAGGGCGCACACACATAGATTTCCTTGCTATTCAAATAGAGATAATATACTTTCTGTTACTGCCTTGAAGAATAATCGCATCTACCTTTTCTAGGAAATAACGATGTGTCGATTTTAATAGGAATATATAAATAGTTCCTCGTAACCAAGTATGAGTTAATTGCTCCCGCTCCGCTTGCACAGCAGAGACTGAACACACATATTACGAAAAATACGATATTACCCATTGCCTCCAGTGGGCGACAGTCACATTAAATGTAGAGGGGATGACCTGACAAAGACAGTATATTACTGCTATGTAAAATCGTTCTACAACTTCTTTAAGGTGAGTGTACATTTAATAGTATAAGGGGAATTTTTTATGTTATCTACCTAGATACATATAAAGATAGAAACGAATTAGAAAACGAACACAATTTTATTTTTCAACGTAAGAACCATTAACACTAACATACTTATTCCAATGTTTTTTTTTTAAATAACGCTGTGCCATTGAAAAAGAATTCTTCACTATCTGAAGTTTTGGAAAGAGATAATAATCGTCAGGATCGAGGTCGCGATTGTAGAGTACATGTTGTAATTGATTACTGCTTGAACAATTTGTGCCTTATGCATTCTGCAATTGTCGTGCAAAAGTATGTTTTTCTGGCCAAAATTCTGGAGTGTTGTTTCGTGTATAGCTATGTTCTATTTCTTAATAGACATTTCCCGTTGTAGTAGTCTCTTTTGGCATATAATCAATTAAAAAATCTCCTTCGCTTCCCAGAAAACTATTGTCATCAATTTTTTCCACAAAAAAATGCATTTTTGCCTTCTTGGGCGGTGAACAGCCCTTATGAACTCATTGCACGGACTCTTGTTCTACAGAAGGGTCCCAGTGGTCTGCTCAAGATTCATTCCCACTTACAATTCTATTTAAGAAGTCTTCTTCTGGAGATAAAAGTGTCAAATTCTCTTCACAAATTTGTGATCTACACAATTTTTCCTCGGACTAAGACGAAACAAAGTTTCATCAAATTTTCCTTTCGAAAAACACGAAGAAACTTCAGGTGCAATTAATGATAAAAAACTTACATGAACAACACTTTGTAGTTTTCTGGGTTTGAAGCTTGACTGCGCATTAAACTAGTAAGAGCACATCAATTTTCTTAGCAGGAATATTGCAGGAATGGTCTATGTCCGAATATCATATTGGATAATCATCTGGGTTAACTCTTTGCATACCAAACCAATTTTTATGCTTCAGAAATTATGCCTACGAAGAGTTAGAATTAAAAAACTTGTTCGAGAGTGTTCATGTAGTACCTATATCGTACTTATGAATCTGTGTGCTTTGCTAAGAAACATTATAAAGGACCTTTAAATCCACATTAGACAAATTATGTTTATAGTACGCCTCAGAATCCACTTCTATTCTTTCGATCTTCGGGAAGAGACTGAAAAGTGATATCTAACGCTCTCACCGTCCGCGCCTCTATTATGAGAGGTTCCAGGTTTTGATCACGTCATAGTAGTGTAAGTATACAGGGTGTTCTAGAAATAAAAAGTCAGAGTAGTGCTAATCGAAAGCTGTAATGCTAGAAAAAGTAAATCCAAAATATGAAGTCCTTATTCATACACAAACGGAAGAAAAAATAAAGAATTCAATTGGCCTTAGGCCGAGCCTGGACGAGTGCGGTATAAAGTGAACGGATATCCCACCATGTATGTATGTATCATATAAAAACAAGATATGTAACTCAAACCTTCTGACAAAGAATGTAGAGACGTCGAAATGTTACCTAAGTTTAGTTATTGGAAACTTAGATCAATTCTTATCTCATTTTATACTAACATTCATCAGAAGATAAATATAATCTTTTCTTAGTAGATTGTCTTCAAGTATCAACAATAATCATACTCAAATAGACACCATAATATATGAAATACGTCTAGAATTTCACGTAGAATCCAAAACTTTGACAATATACAAGATATTTTCTTTGAAATAAGGAAGTTTATGTCTATTTCTGATATAATAGGAAGTGGTTTCCATATGAAAGACTCTTAGGGAACTGGGAAAATATGACTGGGCATATCAGTGCTGATCTCAAAATTGTAGCAATTCTACTTGGTTTACAACTGGGGTACACAAAGCACTGTCCCACTAAGGAAACAGCAGTTTTTTGTGTGTGGGACAGTCGATCGAGAAATTGGCCAGTCAGGGCTCAGTATATTCCTGGACAAAAGAATATACTTCATAAGGCGCTAGTGGAACCTGATAAAATATTTCCACCGCCATTGCGGATCAAATAGGGTTTGATGAAGATTTTCGTCAAAGCAATGAATAAGGATAGTCGTGAACTCCAATACCTTCACCAAAAAATTTCCCAATATTTCAAATACAAAACTTAAAAAGGGAATTTTTGTAGGACTCCCAATTAAACGCATACAACAAGATGCACAATTTGAAGGGACTTTTAATATCTTGGAAGGTGGTGCTTGAAATGCTTTTAAAAGTGTGATCCAAAATTTTCTAGGAAACTCAAAATCTGACAATTACATAGCAATTGTTAATGAGTATAATAGATTTTTTACACTTGCACCATGATTTCTTTCTCCCGAACCTTGGCGACGTCAGTTATGAACACGGAAAGTGATTTGATCAAGACATTTCTGTCAGGGCAAGTCAAACAGTGAAATGTTGGCTGATTGCTGTTGGAATTTGATATAAAAAAGTACCGTAGAACAGTATAAAAGACAAGTAAAAAGAAAAACATTTTAAGACAGACCGTTTGTACCAAAACCTGATATGCCAGAATAAACTTTTATTTTTATTATTACGACTGTAAGAGAACGTAAAACTGTACATAATTACTAAAAAAAATAATTAAATTTTTGCCTAGTGTAATTAAAAAGTACAGACAATCTTAATTTAATTGGTATGCCTCGTAGCTGTCACAAAACAAACATATTTTATTTTATTTTTGTCTGATTATTCTTATACCATGCCAAAATATGCAGACAGAATGCAATTCGTTCTATGTTTGGAAATAAAAACAACTAGAACGGTCATAGATGTTTAATGATTTTACCGAGTCGTCTACCTATAATACAAGTGTAATAAATAATTAATGACATTTTCCAGATATTGAAATTATTTATATACAAGTTGATTCATGCATAAATTACGAAAAGAATATTCTTGAATGTTACTTGTTTCTATTCTAACTACTTTCCTATTGCTTTCAGATCAATAAGTGGAATGATGAATCACCCAGTAATATGAAATAATCAATAGGCGTCCCAACAAGAGGGTGTATCGCTAAAAAGGAATTTATTTGATACCATAATTAAACGGTAAGAAATATTTTAAATAGATATAGAAGTAGATGCATACATTCTACGTATATTACTAACGTGTTACATATTTTTTTGCTATGCTAATTTTATCTACTTTTTCTCTATATGGGATGTATGTACTTGATGACTACAACAGTTCTATTGGTTTATTTTGAAACTAGAATGACACAATTTCAATTTAATTACATCCGAGCGTTGCATTAATATAAGTTACAGGCGATATCAGTAATTGTTTCGCTTTTTAACATTAGTATTTGTAGTTACTACTTCTAAAGCAGACACATTTCTGTTTGGGTCATCTTTTTAGTATTAGTTAAAGAAAGGCGATATATTGGAATAAAAAAAATGCTTCCTGTATTTAACTCCATTATGTAGTAGACTTACTACAATGTGTTTTAGTAACGAGACTATTCTATTGGAGCAGCACTATTTAGAGAATTCATATCTTTCGCTAAAATTTGTTGTTATCGAGTTTATTTGGAATCCATCTCAACGAAACTCTGCAATACTCCGTTTAATATTCGAACCTCCCGTGGTACTCTAAGACCAACTCAGAATCAAATTTCTTTAACAATTTTAACAATTTTTGAGTAAGTCAAAACTTTAACATCAAACATCCAGCTTAATGATAATGAAAAATTAATTCACATCAGAATATAAAAGAAATCCTGCTGAAAGAGTCAATGTTTCTGTACTTCACTGTGATTCGAATACGAATGCACTAACCACAACTCCGGTAAAATTAATTAGAAATTTATGCGTAAGATATATGAAATACAACAAACAAACGGGGAACAATGGGAATAAAAGGTTGGCAACACGCATTGACAATTAGCTCTACCAAACATAACCTATAATAAAGGCGCATACAGGTAAAATTGTAAACTAATTAATTTAATTAGCTTTGTGGTTTGGAATTTCGTGGTTTGAATGCTATATACCAAGGATTGATAATGGTGAAGACGAAGTACAAGGTCTTGATTGAAAAGTAAAATCATATTTTCCTGGCAAATAAGGGTTGAATGAATCGTCATTCAATTCTTATTGGTTAGAAAAATAAAAAGGAAAACCACTGATTTTGATCAGACATTTTTCTGGTCAATAACAAATCATTCAACCATTATTGGACAAGAAAATTTAAAATCAAAGATTTCAGACTCCCCAAATCAAACGATATTTATACATACGGTTATGCAAACGAAGTGTTGCTTTGTGGTTAAGATGGTATTGAAACCTTACTGAGCGTTTCTTCAGTGACAGCTTTATTAGGAATCTGAAAGCTGTACTCAACTACAATGTAATACCCATCTTACCCCCTCTCTCATTTGGCATATCTCACAGAAAAATACAATAGCCTTAATTACATGATACAACTTTTGAAATATGAGAGATTCCGTCTTTCAAGTAGACGATTTCTACTAAAATTTCGTAAAGTTTGTTTCCGAAAAAGTCCAGACTTGTGAAGTAAACCTCAACAGATTTGGAAAAGTGTAGACCTATTCTTCTTAGAGGCACTGGTAGATGTGAGTCCCAAATTCAGTGACCAACTATTTTCCTAAGGCTGGACGTGTATCCATAAGCCTTTCTGTATGCAAATACATAATACATTCAGTGTTGCATTTGTTGGAAGAAAATACTAAAAGGGAGACCTCAAGTGCAGTTAGGAGTCTCCCCGGACTGACTGGTTCTGTAGGGGAAGGTTACAGGTTCTCTAGCTTTGAATCTGATTAGCTAATTTATAACTACATTCCAAAATCTGGCTATTTTGGTAATGGAATTCTTCGGAAGAGTAACTGGAGGAAGACGCAGAATCTGGATCTGCTAGACCTCAAATTTTGTGAGGTGGGGTTTCGCAGCTCAGATCTATTACAAAGAGCTATGTAATTGTTAAAGAATGAACGGTTTAACAAAGGCATTACCAGCGATCCTGCATTCAGGAATCGAGTCACCATCAGATCGAAATGGCGGCGGCACGATAATCGGCAGATGCAAGAACTGTTACCAGAACACTTACTACATCATTAGTAGATTTTTATGAAACAATGTTGTACTGTTGTTGTAACAAAGATGCAAAAACGAACAAAACAAAAAGAAAGGTAATTACACGTCCTGAAGACAAACACAAAAGGTACGAGAAATTCCAGTATAAAAGATAGAGGAATACTTGAAATTACAGCAAAAGATAAAGTATTAATCGGAGGTCGAAATCGATTATCAAATCACAGCAAGGTTTGTCCCCTCCTTGATTCGGTTTGTTAAATATTTACTGGATTGTATTGAATTTGGTTAATGAAATTTCCAAAATTGTCAGTTTCTTTCTTCAAGTAATATCTATATATTACTTGAAGAAAGAAACTGACAATGCAGACTGACTGCAGATGCATTTTCGTCAATGTTAAACAACTTTTTTTGAAGGTCTTTAAATGTATTCTCGTCCTAGACCTGCAACTGCACTAATCTTTCTGTTTTCTTGTATTTCTTGAAGTTCCTTTCTTTTACAATCGGGAGCTTCTCGTCCTTCTTTAAATTCGATGTCAACAAATGAATTGAACTTAATATTACATTCGGTGAAACTGGTTATCTTTTCTTCTCGTGCTTCAAACATAATTCATTAATATTAATGCGATTTCTGCAATTCTCTTGAAGCGCAAAATTCCATAAATTGATTCCACTAAGATTTTCTGAATAAGCGTGAAACAATAACTGGAAACTATTATTCAACGTTACTGATCACACTAGAGAATTGTCCAAAGGTGTTTTGTTTTTGCATAATAATGCCCCTGCACACAAATCTCATGTTGCCATGCAAACAATTCGTGATTTAGGATTCGAATTACTCGAATATCCCATGTATTCACTACATCTGGCTTCGTCCGACCATCGTGTTTTCTCTCAACTTAAAAAATGGCCATAAAAATTTTAGGGTTTCTTTCAACGAAGAGATGATAGAAGCTGTGGAGACTTGGTTTGCAGAGTAAGATCAACATTTCTTTTTGAAAGGTTAGAGAGGCGTTAGAGATTCGTTATTTCGACTTTCAATTTTTGTTTGCTTCTATAGTAGGCTAAGAATTTTTCAGTACCTCCTCGTATCTATAAAAAGTAACTAATTTTCCACAAATATACCTGTGTAAAATTTTCAGCTTTATAAATCTTGAAGCACATTTGGCACATATATGTATATAAATGTCACAGTAATTGGACAAGAAAATATCGTTTAAATTTTTCATAACAAGAGAATTTCCCTTATTATTTCGTACATATTGTTTCTCAAATTTTTCTCCTATGTAAAATGCTAGATTTGTATTTCCGAAGCTTTATTTATATTTGTAACTCGATTTATAACGCTAGTCCATTTACGCTTATAACATTGGATTTTGAAAAATATCGTCTCTATTGTGCGCATTTTCTCTGTTATTTCCGATTAAATCGCGGAAATATACGACAGCGTTGTTTGTGACAATAACATCCCAAGAGGTTTTATAATGCTATTTTCTGAATAAACACGTACACCCAAAAGTAGGACAAGAGTTCTTTGTTAGAAATGACATTGCAAACACCGGGTTAGTACATATACACTCGAGTGTACTCGCACATACGCAGAAACTGACAGACAAAATCAATTGTACATGCAGCGAAGCGGCATTTGCTGAATCGTCTAAATCCAGTTCTACGTGCATTTGACCCAATTTCGCTACCGAACATCGAACATGGGAATTGAATTTCTCACTTTGTTGTTCTCTTTTCACTTTACCGACGCTAGACAGAATGTTGAATGAAACAAACGTCGGTTACATTAGGATTAAAAAGCTCACTGTTGACGGGTAATTGACGGTACAATCTGTTCTTAATCTTAACGTATCGTTAATTGGCAAACATTGCGCAGAGTCGATTGATATCTTTGCAGGGGAAGTTAATGCGGTTTTAATTCCTATTAGTTTTCTCTTTAATTACAAAGTGAGAAATGCAGGCGTATTGATTTTTCATTTCTGATTCGTAGAAAAGAAGATTTTGATAACTAATAGCAATGATTCTTCAACATCAAGTAGGTCAAGTATATTGATCCGGTAATAAATTTTGGATGTGTTAAAATAAGGCTGAAAGATCATTATATCACAAATGGTATCTATTATTAAAAACATTGAAATTCAGTGTCAACAGTTTTGTATGATTGCCCAGTTACTAAATACCCTGCTACTAAATTCTGAGCTTGTCTCTTCCTCGGTAAATTTGTCCTAAATATAGTTTTGAATTTTTATTTTTTACCCATAATTTAAAGTAGTAGTGTAAAGATTTGCATCTGCATGCTTACAAAGTGACAGACCGTGGCGAGTGGCTGCATCCACAATAATCCGTAAATCTATATTAATGTTTGCGCAGGCTGCACGGACATTTGCCGGTATAAAGGAATAATACAATTGTGTATCATCTGCATAAAGGTGGGACCTACAAAACTTTATATTATTCATCAATTGGGAGGTGCAAATAGTGTATAAAAGTGGACCAAGCACAGATCCTTGTGGTACACCGGACAATAATGTAAGAGGGTCGGAAGCTTGTTCATCAATAACAGTGGTCTGACATCTACCAGTGACATAGGAAAGTAAGAGTCGCACGGAAGTATCACTCATGCCCGGTTTCTGAAACGTTAAACAGCAGTTATCTGTTTGGTACCTGGCGATTTAACAAAGATAGTCCTTGTTAAATTGGCAGATACCAAACGGATAACTGCTGTTTAACGTTTCAGAAACCGGGCATCAATCCGATAAAATGCAGAATAGATGCAAGCAATTCATGATTAGTATCGAACGCTTTTGAAAAATCAAGGAGGCACAAGATGGTAGCTTTACCCCTATCAAGTTCTGAAACAATATCACCAATTACTGTTAAGAGTGCAGTTGTGCAACTGTATCCAGGCCGAAAGCCCGATTGTGTCTCAGGCAAGATGTTATTTTTGTAAATAAAATTTTGCAATTGTGCAGTTAAAATTTTTTCTGTTATCTTAGATAACACCGGGAGTATACTAATACGCCTTAGTTCTGAAAACTTAGAAAGATTATTAACCTTCGGTAACGGTTTAACCATAGCGCGCTTCCAGGCTACTGGAAACGTACCGTCAATAATACAGGTATTAATAATGTCCCTCAGATAGGGTACAATATGTGGACAAGCAAGTTTTATTATTAATTATTTTCGTATTAATGTTTGATGGCACTATATTGTTGTAGGTAGGATTTTAATATTGTTATAATTTATCAGGTTTTCCCATAATTCTTCGCGGTCTAATTGTTTGATGACTTCCAATGTTTTATCTATTAGCACAAAACTGACGAAGATGTCTCTATTAATCAAAGGTGTTCATAATCTTTTCTAACCTATTATAAAAAACTGGATTGGTACACTATTTCCTGTCATCACTCTGAAATCGTTAATTAGGTGTAAGATATGGAATCACATTTCACATCACACAAAACGTGATCCCAGGACCAGCACTATGATCCAGAGAATTAGAAACAGTCGAAACAGAAGAAGCATTCTGGTTCTTCATGATTCAAAAAATGTCGAGTTCAAAAATCAGCTGAAAAGATACATCATTCTATTGATTAATGTCAGTCTTTCAGCGATTATCTTGCATACATTTATTTCGAAGTATTGTAGCGTTTCAAATGACAGATGGCAGACTAAGTAGTACTTCCTAAACAAACAAAATAAGTCCAATTATTATTACATCTTCAGCTTCAATCGTTCTTAAACTCATAAATGATTTATTCTGTTCTAATATATTTAACCTACTCTGCTTCTTCTATGCTTAATTTTACTACAAACTGTATATAATGTAAATATTTTTATCTTAAACATGTCGATTTCAGTAGGTAACTATTTTCCTCGGTACAACTTCGTTCAATACATTGACATTGGTGAGAGTATAGGAAATAACTGTGACAAACACAATTCAAAAGCAATGTGCCTTCTACAAACGAATACAAATGTAGACACCGTTTGTAGTTATTTATAGAAAGTGGGGTGAAGAAAGGAAGAACCGTGTACGAACGAGCGTTGGTGTTAGAGATGACTTTAACCGGAAATAACTGATTCTTCCACACTAATGAGAAAGAATATTTCAGGAAGCGATTACTACACGACATTATCACGCACACGCAATTCTAAACGAGATATATTAATAAAATGTTTCTAAAAGCCAATTTTAAATTTAGCTTGAGTGGAATGGAAACTTGGTATTAATTAGTCTATGTAATAATAGCGAAACGATGTTGTGTAACAATTAACGATTGCAAACACACATATCGACTTAGAATTAATAATGCACATTTTGCTTTTTACCGCTACTGATCGGCGAAAGTGAAAGATTCCATTAAAATAACTCGACTTGCTTTGGAACGATATCAATCCATAACATCGACATGAATAATGCGTTACGCCGAATCAAAGCAATAGATATCTATAACTGAAATCTCAATGGAGATTTTATTAGATTTATTAATGCAATCAGTTCGTTTGCGTAAGATTGTAGTAGCAGCTTCTATTACCATTCGACTCGTATTGTTGCTGGCTATTATTGTACGATTTAAATTCTAATAGGAAAAAAAAATGATCGAATTCTATAAAAAAGTTCTTTTAGTGGGGAAACATTTGAGCAATTAAATGGTTTAAGAGAATAAGATAACCGCAATAAACTTAAACTGCTGCAAACTCGATCGATAAAGCAAACACCGTAAGTTGCTTACTAGAGATGGAACAAAAATATGATTAGATTAGAACTAGATTTCCAATACAAAATACTCCAAATCATGCTACATTTTATATTTGGCTAAACGATATGAACTATGATTTTAGAGTGTCTGATACAAAATATCCTGAATTTATGAGGTTATAAGGTTTAACTATTTGGCTTTTTAATTTTCGACTTGAGTCAAAACGTTAGTGTTAAAGAGCGTAGATTATGGGTTTTTTGACGTTATATCGAAACTCTTGAGGTGCTGGTTTTTGTTTTGATCTCGGATTCGGATTTAGCAACCCCAAAAGCATGTATAACAATAAACATGATTTGATCTCCAGACTACAAACCAAAAAAACCAACCACCCACCACAAAAAAAAATTGTTGTAATTCACCACTTAAAAAATAGGAAATCTTACTGTGAAATAGGCAAAACGGTCAACAGAAATTACTCAAGAGTACAGATCTCTATAAAATTGAGAATAAGCCTTGATAAAATTAAAATAAGCCTTGTTATACAGGGTGTAACAATAGTGCGATATTCTTCCATATCTCCATATTTATGCAAAATACAGCAAATATTTAAATACAAAAGTTGTTTAGTTTTATGAAATTTATAATGTAAAATTATTCTACGATATACAGGGTGTTTAGTTTGCCGGTAACCATCAGTATCTTTACATTTTTAAATGGAACATTCTATATATTTCTCACATTTTTGAATTGTCTGAGGAATTTTAAGGCAACTTTATACAGGATCATATTGAGTTATTTTCATTAGTTTACAAGATATTGACATTTGTTTGAAAATTTTGACATTTTGCTTTCTTCAGAAAAATGCCATTATTTCGGTAGTGGAAAAATGTAACATTATGAAACTTAACATGACGTTAGAAGCATCTCCTATGATGACAATAAACAGATGTATACTTAAATACGTTATACAGAGTGTTCTAGAAATCAGTGTCTTTTTGAAACAATTGAAATGCGAAAATCTTTTTCAAATGGAAACAGTATGTTTTTATGGGTTAGTTGAAAGCAAAATTTAATTGTCTATTAATTTGAATAAAGCATGTATCTAGTTAAAACTAATGGTTTTAAAGATATTTCAAATTATTTCTCATTTTTGTGTTTTGTTACGTAGGTGTGCTCTTTAAAAGAAAGTTTTCTCTCGTATTGTTGGGGCTGTTCGGTAAACTTGCTGTTTTATGTATCCCCAAAGAAAAGAATCACATTTCGTCAGATCTTTTCACTTTGGTGGCCCGCCTTGGTTGCATAAAAATGGAGATATGGAAGAATATTGCGCTATTGTTAAACCCTGTATATGTTTTAATGAATATGCTGAAAGGTGGTTTTACTCTGAAAAGTAGATGAAAATCCAAACTTACAAACGTGATAGCCAAATATTGATATAAGTCTCATTTTTCACCAATAAACTTGACAAAGTACACTAAAGAATATTGATAGACAATTACCGGTGCAGAGAAGAGCTAATGAATTACTCGAAGAAAAAAATTGACGTGCTATAGTGAAAAATGGAACAGGTTCACTTACGATTTGAGGATATGGAACCAGGATTCCTGGAAACTTACAGTTTATTGACGATACCATAGATCAAAATATGTATCTTGACGTTTTAAAACAAACCATCGAGAAATTTGGAATAGAGAGATCATTTGAAATTTTATCAAGATATTGATTTGAGCATAAGGGACAAAAATAAATAAAAATAAATGCCTCTCCAGAGTTCAAATCCCAATATTATTGCAAATTTATGGATCCAGTTAAAAAATTTCAATAATTAACAATTTAAACCTGTTTTAATGGAAGAATGGTCAAAAATATCACCAAAATATGGCGAGAAATTAGTGAACTCGGTGCCCAATAGATTAAGAGACGTGATATGAATCTTTACAAAATATTAAAGGTAGTGTGAGACCAAAATTGCATAGATGTCAGAGTTTCACTATAGTTCCCTAGCACACTGATTTGTCCCAAAAGTTCTTTGAGTTTCTGACCGATTCTGACCTGCAGCCTGACAAACCTGGTCCAACGCTGCTAAACCGTAGATAAGAGGCTGAATGTCCTCCAGAACAGAGTGCTGCACATCGTTGTCTCCGCATTGCTCAAATTTCTTGAGATCTCGCTATTCTAAGCCTAAGCGAAAGCCAAAAGTACCCTGGAAAGGTTAGCCCGGTCGGATCACCCGGCTCCCAGCATCTCAGAGAGCTCAGATCATTACCTCGCCTTGTCACAAGACGCGTCTTGGACATGGACGTCTGATAGCCGTCATGACTGTGGCTAGAGGAAGCCACCTCACAGAGCTTAAAAGGCTAAGAGACGACCTGTAGGTCGGTCCAGCCTTAGAGCAGCAGAAGCTCTCAGAACTGTGAGGAATACCGAGATTTTTGTAACAGTAAGTAAAAACCAACAATGTGGTTGCTATAATAACTTAATTTGGCAGTAATTTTTGAACTGTTGTTTCTTCACACTTTGACATGAAGTGAAAGGATTTACAACGAATAATTTTATAATTGCAGATAAACTCATATTCGATTTATTATCATCGCTTTACAGAAATAATTATTTCGAATGCCCTCCACTTGATTTCATTTTTAAATCCATAAAATATTGACTTAATCCGCAATCGCCAATCATTTCTGCTACAGCTATAAGTATACCCAACTGTCGTATAGCCTCCATCTGATCTTTAATGAATGTGTTAGTTAGGTAGTCTACTGTACGGATATCTTCGTGTTTTTTCGCGGTTTCGATTACATTCAGTAATTGCTCGGTTATTTCTTTCTCCATTTTAAGAGATATTTCCAATGAGTTTAGAATAGTGCATTCTGGACATTTCATTGGTTTTAGCGTATCGATCTTGACGTTACCACCACGGGTCTCTTGAAATTTGATAAGCAACATACCGTGCCCTATCTCTTCGTTATACATATCTGTAAAGAATTTTTGTGTTCCCAACAAAGCCACGCTGGATCTTCCGAAGTAACAAGCTAATCCTAGGTAAGAATACGCTGCGGTGAATTCAGCGCTAATTTGTTTGTTAACAGCGTTCTCCACATCTGCGTGATAGCGATACTTTGCCTCAACATGATTGTCCTTGTCCTTGCAATCAGAAGTCTCTGACGAATACTGGTTCCTCGAATGCAGAACATTTTCTAATTTGTTTAAGAGTTTCGTTTTCGATTTTGGATTTTTAATGCCGTTCGAGGGTATAGTGCTGAAGAAATTACCATTATTGAAGGCGTTATATATAAGCTTTTGAAATAATTTAGCCCAAACATAATTTTGAAACGATTTTAATAACATTATAAATATAAAATGTCATAATTGACAACTAATATAGCGTTAACCATTACTGTCAAAATGACATGTATCTTTTGGTTTGTTGATATTTTCTGGCTTGTAATTGGTTGAAGATTTATCGAAACCTGCGGGGGAAATCGAAAGATGCTGTAAATTAATTTAACATTAAATAGCACTAAAATTTAGAAGTTATTTTTTTGATTTATGATAGATGTCATTGGGTAGGTTCTTTTAGGTGACGCCATGTATATGAGTTTAATCGATAAAATTTTCCATTTGGGAAGCATTGGGGGATCAAGAATAGCGATAACTATCTATTAGAGAATCCAAGTTTCAACGATGTGCTACCAATAAACATATACAGTGAAAGCTCTACTCGCGGACAGCTCTTATAAGCGGACATCTCTCGTAACCGGACAAATTTTCTATACACAATCGTTTGGGTACATTTTTAGTACAAATTACTATCCGATAAGCGGACGCTCCAACGAACGGACGCGGACACTATATTTCTACTGTTATATACACATTTCATACAGAACATCTCTCATAAGCGGGCATAAAACACTTTCTCAGTTTTTAATGCCCAAAAAAGAATCGTGATAAATCCTGTGTTCCCGTTGAAGCAGCGACTATTAAAAATTGCTTTCCTAAAGCAGCATTTGTAAGAGATAATTGCATCCTTCCAGACTTTAATGCCGAGAATGAACTGCCATTGTGGGTTCGCGGAATTAAATGATAAAATGTTAAAGGAATTTTTTAAATCTGAACGAAACAGTTCATACTGAGGATCACGACATAGAAATTCAATTAGAAAGTGAAAACGACACTGTGAAAGTAAACGATTCAGAAGACGAAGAGGACGAAGTTAATGACCAAGTCCTTGATTCGATAAAATCATATGATGAGGCACTGAAGTAAATTGCTAAATAAAGATTAGATCCGCTTATGAGAGCTTTCACTGTACATGGAAGACGTCTATAACCTCTAGATTCTCTAAGGTTGCTCTGCTTCTCTGGTAATTGACATGTAAAGTTAACTCTAGCCCCTTACAAGAACGGTGAAAGATTATTTATCTGTCTTCAAGTTTTGAAAGCCACAATTAACAGCTTATTGCAGTTCTATAGTTCATTACTCGATAATTCTAGGCCTTAGGTGCAAACTGGGGAGGCGGAAGGAGGCAGGGAATGTTCAAAAATTTTCCACTCAAACTGTTGAAGCAAGTATTAGGTCAGTGCGGACGTACATTATCGTGAAGATGCACAACGCCACTGGACGTTAAACCACACTGTTTGTTCTGTATTTGCTGCATTTGTGGTCGCTTTTGACATATACTCAACAAGGAGGGCACTTTTAGATTCGGAAAAAGCTCCCGACAGAGTATTCACAAAATTGTCAGCATCAACACACCCATATTTATCGTCTAACTTCTGAGAAGCAACCTGGAAGTTTGCTGTTTTTCACGTCAATCTAAGCCAGACCTTATTCTCCTTAAACATTGCCGATGCTGGAATTCGATAGGATCCTTCCTGTATCCGGCAGATTCTCGGCAATATATTCCTCAACGGCTTCTCAGTCGTCCCAGAACCAGAACCATCCAGCTGTAATTTGAGACAAGCCTAATCATCAGACAGAAAAAGCTTGAATGCCTTCACTGAGTAGTTTGTATGACATAATTTCAAGTTGGTATGTAAACACCAATACCAAGGTAGCAGCCTGTCGTTGCACAAGAATCGGAAGATTCCGAAAAAAGCGCTTGTGAATCATTTCCAGGTCAAACCACCCGATCAGAATAGCTGGTCTACACCACAAACTCGCATCTTTTCGTAGCCTAAGTCCAACTTTAAGCCAAGGGCCACTCTCGAAATCGCAGGAAAGACCAAATGCAAAACTTCTAGTGTAAAGTGCTTCGTGTGTTTTTGGATTTTTGCATCAACGATTGCTAAACAGTAAAGGAACATAGCGTATCGTTGCTGGTCCGAAACTGAAGCGAAGTCGTTGATCGAGAAGTCCCGGTGGGAACACTGTTCTTCAAGTCAAAATTTTCTTAGATTCTGGATGATCCTGATATATCGACTTAAATCAAAGATTTTTTTCCCCGATAATTTCAGCCTGAAAAATAGCAGAAGAGTAATCTAAATTTCTAGTTTGTTTATTTGGTTCTAACTCTCCCTAGGTTCAAATAACCTTTACAGTTAACCTTTTCGAGGTAACCGTAAACTGGTTGGTGACTAATGTATATTGGTAGCATTTTCAGACAGAAATGAGTTTCTGGTATAGATCAGCTCACTCAAGCAACTTGTTTGGAAATTTCTCAATTCGATAAACGAAATTCCAGGAAAGAACAAATGCGAACAATCCAGTATAGCACTTTGTCTTGAATTTTGTTACTTCTCGCTCATAAATATATACTATTTACACTAGTACTCATACGTAAAGGAACATTTACACAAACACATATATAATAGAAGAGTACACATTTTCTTCAGATTCTAGTTGATTCTTATACAGGGTGGTACAATGGAAACCGTTGCAGATACAACGTCGGTTAAATGGGAGAAAAGTTGCGTATTCATTTGTCCATGAATAATCCGACATCAGATTTTGAAATTTTTGTTTCATTAGGCAGATACAGGGTGAAAATGAAAAAAATGCATTTTTGAAAATCTTCCGTATTTTGACTCCTAAAAAGAGATAAATTTACAAAAGTTGCAGGCTAGGGATAACAAGTAATGAGGATTTTGGAAAAAAATGATTTAAAAAAATCTAGGTCTACTAAATTTTGCGTGACAATAATCAACTTTTGTTTTTCTTATGGCAGCCATATTAGATTTTGACATTTTTAATATCTTCAAAAAAAATGCTATTCAGTGATGTATAACATGTTTATGTTCAATATAGTAAAAACATGAAAAATACAGAAGTAAGATTTTAACATAGTAGGCCATGGAACTGTGGGTAACTTAAGTGTATACTGATCAAAAAACAAAAAATAACAAGTCTCCAAGTACTGTCAAAATATCTTTAACATTTTGTTTGTTAGTGTCATTATGTAAACGTGGTTAGGTAGCTGAATCATTAATGTAACAACTGTTCAAATAAGCCACCGTTCATTCGTATCCACAATCTACATCGTGTTAGTACTGCCTCATAAGATTGTCTAACCATGTTCGGTGTCATTCCATTCACTGCTTCTTCAACTGCTTGACGTAGTTCTTCCACATTTTCATAAGATCTCGCATACACCTTGTTTTTCAGATAGCCCCATACAAAAAAATCAAGAGGTGTGCGGTCCAGGGACCTAGCAGGCCACCCTATTCGTCCTCGGTTACCAATCCAGTTATTGTAATATTGATTATTTAAATAATTCGTAACCAAAAAGGAATTGTGTGGAGGCGCTCCATCTTGCTGAAAATACATATTTTACAACGTGGCAATGGAAGTTCTTCAATTCGTTCATCAACATGTGTGCGCAAAAGTTCTAAATACCTTTCAGAATTCAAATTCTCATTGAAAAAGAATGGATCGATAACATGGGTATCAATAACGCCGATCCAGACATTAATGACTTGTTGTCTAATGGCACGAACTAGGTGTGGATTTTCATCGGACTAAAAGATAGTATTTTTACGATTAAACATTCCAGAGAATCAGACCATAAAATTTTCGCAAAGCAGTTTGGATTTTCATTATGTTTTTCGATGAACCAATGACAGAATTGTGCTCTCCGTATTTCGTCACCATTTTGAAGCTCTTGACTGGCTCTTTCACGATAAGGTTTGAATTTGGCACGCTTTAAAATGGTACCATCTGTTGACCTAGCGACGCTAAGTGTATTTTCAATTACCCATAAAGACGTACGACAACTACTACTTGAAAAACAATATTTTCACTATTTTCATTGTTTTGCCTTCTTTTGGATTTGACAAAACTTTTTTCTGGCTGTTGACTTTCAGGGTATCTATCGAAATACATTTCTGCAGCCAATTCATCATTTCTTCCACACAAAATAAAACACTCCAGCACTTGAAATTTGTCACTATTTGTAAAACGATTCATCTTAGGTTTGCACAGTACAGATACTTGTAACAATACAATGAGATTAACAATAAGATTACTGACATTTCAGAATAAACTTCACAGCTTTTAGAGTTGTGTAATACAAATGTCACATTTATTATCACGGCGTACTGTTAAAATCTTAATTTTTTTGAAATCATTTTTAAAATCCACATGACTTGTTATCCCTAGCCTGCAACTTTTGTAAATTTATCTCTTTTAGGAAACAAAATATAGAAGATTTTCAAAAATGCATTTTTGTCTTTTTCACCCTGTATCTGCCTAATAAAACAAAAATTTCAAAATATGATGTCGGATTATTCATGGACAAATGAATACGCAACTTTTCTCCCATATAACCGACGTTGTATCTCCAACGGTTTCCAATATCCCCATATGCTGCATTTCAAATTGGAGTGTATAGCTCTAGAGGTCCAAGTGGTGATCGCTTTCTTTAAAGTTTTTTGGAATTAACCTCATCCATTTTTTACAAAAAAAAACTTAAAAAAACTGTGAAACGTTACCAAACGCAATTTAATTAGAGAGAAGACAAATTTATACAGCTGTTTTAGAACATTTAACAATATTCGTAGCATTTAGTTCGTAAAGTAATTTTGTCCTACTATTTTTATTCAAAACTAATCGAAAATATTTACATGCATACATTACACTTGTAGATACCATTTGATTTGAAGTGTTTAAAATAACTTTCATGTATATACATACATACGTATGTACCTACATATAGATAAAACCCACGTGGTAGTTTGGCTACTGATAAATACCCGGACGGAAGATTTCCTTCATCACCGTTCGCCAACTTTACGGCACCTCACGTCCGTCCGGTACATCAACATACCGTCTGATATCCGCGCCTGCTATCTCCCTCGGAACGTTGCTATATTTAAATGTGGGGGCGGTTGGCATTACTGACAGTGTCAGGACGATCAGTGGGGAGAAAAGGAGAACAGCATACATCACATACACATTCTCGGCCGCATGAATGAATGAATGAACCGGTCGCTTTCCGCGGGCATTTACGATCGCTACCGCGCGTTCTACTGACGTCAACACGGCGAGATGTCCTTTTGTGGTCGCCTGGCGTTGCGGTGATGTGATGACTTCAGCGACGGAAACGACGCTGTACGAGAGATACTTTTGGACGGTGGTGCTGTGAATCGAGAGCGCATACTGACTTGTGCATGGCACACTACGTGAATGAATTGTGTCCGTGAATGAGCATCAAATGAATGTTTATGTGAAAAGGTTTTATGATCATATCATGACGATACGTTTAGTTGTGTCGAATAATAGAATTCATTTATAATTCGCTCTAATAACGTTGTATAGGGTACGTTAGTTTCGTCTAACACATTTCTATAGAGGTAGTAACATAATGTTTGGATATAATAATATTTTACATAAATACATATTTTTATTTTAGTTTTTGAGTTTTTGAGGTCATTGTGGCGCATTAGATTTTACCAGGGATCGAACTCGGTACATATTTTTAACAGTATTGACATTTTTTTACCATTTTTTGCCAACAAGTTTCAAGGTGGACAATTAAATTTGATAGTGAATCTGTTTTGTTTAAGGTATTTCATAAAAAATGTTTACCTGCAAAAGGATGCAATATGTTTGCCATGAGAAACCTGTAAAACAGTTTAAATCGGAATTTGAACCTAAACCAGTTACATTTCGAAAGAAAAAATGGCAATGAAAACACTAGAAAATATTGATAGAGTTACTACGCTGCTTGGTATTGTACAATTATACAGGGTGCCCGAATTTCGTAGAGACAACATAGGTAACTTTTTTATTTGAAAACATAGAGAGACGGTTAAATTAGCAAAAAGGTGTAGATTCAAAAGCTCACTAAGAATCCATTTTCAAATTTTAATCGTCATGTTTTATTTGTTTAATATTCAGAAAAAACTGAAATCTCCTAATTTCTTTTATTTGCCGTAACTTTTTACTTGAGATATTAAGATGCGGTTTGAAGTAATTTACATTGTAATCTAAATACTTTTATTGACGCTTAATAAAACAAATTTCTTTGGCACAAATTTTTAGTAATCTCACCTAACCTCAACATTTTAAATTGGAACCGTGCAATTGTTGTGGCTCTTTTAAGAGGACATCTTTTTGTGATTACAATCATGTATCGCATGATATGAAAATTTTGTCAAAATTTTGAAAATTAAGCTTAGTCTGAGTACAGGCAGACATCACAACGTTTTGTTTATCGCGTTATCTGTGAAAACAACACGGTTCTCATTATACGAACCTGTCAGAAGTGGGAAAGTAGGAAAACTTCTTAAAAATTTGAAAAATTAATTAGGAAGCAATTTCAACGCCATCATAGATGTACTCACAGAAAACGATAGCATCGTACTTATCACTGTAGTATTTTCCACGGTGACGTTAGGACAATACCTGTCACTATGGTAAAAAGCATGATATCTGCCGGCCTGCAAGATTACCTGATTTTGACTTCTTCTGATATGTTTTGTGGAGTACTATTAAAAATAAAATCTATGGTCCTATATACGCCAAATAGTATTCAGAAAGGTGTCATCTTTTCATTGTAAACCATGGTGATTTATTTGGGCAATTTAATATTGCTGTTCATTATTTAGTAGCATAGTTTGTAGTTGTATTTTCGTTTCATTAAGTAGGTATTTAAATTACCATACGAATTACTACAAACCGAGTTACCATATCACCTAACAGATAATTGGTTAAAAAGAATCTGTTTTTAAAAGGGCAACAAAAATTGCATAGTTCAAATGAAAAATGTTGTGGTGAGTTTAAGTTACTCACAGGCACACATGAAATTTGTGCTATTAAATGTTAGTTTGACGATCTTCTAACTTTTGATTTACGTACAGGGTTATTCATTACAAATGTCCCAGCCCTTACCATAGTTATTATTCCATAAACAAAAAATTTTTTGAAATAAAACTTGTATGGTTATAAAATGATTTTATTATAACGTTAACAAAAGTACAGTGGCGTGCGTAGTTTAGGGGACACAAAAAATAATTTGTTTTTTTTAAATGAGACACCCTGTATATTATTAAATTTTTGAAAAGATCTTTTTCTTCTGATTTCAAAAATATACCATATCATACCGCTGTCTTACACCGTTCTTAAGTTATTAAATAAAAGTTTTGTATATACAAATGAGTTTTGGTCAACATTTAATTAAAATTACAAATAATAGATGACGAATATTTCAAAGATAACTTTACAACTATAAATAAATAATAGCTTATAAAAGTTGTTCGAAGTGTCCATCATTATTTTCAATACATAATTCTAAACGTCTAATTATATTTTGAATTGCATCAGAAATGGCTTGATTGTTTATATTTAGATTATTTATTATTCGGTCTTTCATGACTTGAATACAGTCATTATTATTAAGTATATATTATGTCTTTTAAAAACCCCCAAAAATATGAGTCCATAGGGGATAGATCCGGACTGTTAGGAGGCCACAATATGGTTCCATTATTCCCTATCCACACTTGAAATACATTGTTCAAATGCTCTTTAACAGGTAGTACATTATGCGGAGTTGCCCCATCCTGCATCCAAATCATATCCTGAAGTTGAACGTCGGAAAAATTCTCTACAAGAATATTTTCAACTCCAGGAAGAATCATTTCCAGATAGGTAGCCCCAGTTAAATTGAAATCATAAAATATGGGTCCAACAATTTTGTTTCTGAAAATTCCACACCATACATTAAGAGTTTTTCTTCCTGATTTTTTTATTGGTTTTATCAATCTTTTCCTATTCTTCTTGTTTTCCCATGACCTACGATTTTTTCCTATTAAAAACTTCAGCCGTAGAAAAGCATGATTCATCGGACCATAATATTTTAGTCAAAGAATCAGGATCTTCATATAACTTTTGGATCATTTGGCGGCAAAACTCTAACCTTTTCCTTTTATGAGCATCTGTCAAAAGTTGTACGGGTAAAATTTTATATGGTTTGTAGTTGTTAGTTTTGAACGTACGTTGTATTTTAGAGTAACTTATATTTAAATGAACTGCTGCATTATTTATACTACATTCAGAATTTTCTAAAAAATAATATAGTGTTTAAAGAAACTTTTCAAGAATACCTATAAGAGGGCTTACCTTCGAAATAAAGCAGTACATCTAATTGATCTTCGTTGTTTGCATGAACTACTCGCCTTTTTCTATTAAAACTACCGGTATTATTTACCTGTTGGTAAATACGTCTGAACGCATTGTCTGCGGGTGTTGGACGATTTGCATGGATACAACTCCCTGTATGCTCTTTGCGCTGCACGTTTATCTTTGTTATTTTCTATATAGCAAGTAAATATTTGAATTTTTTTCTGCTACACTGTAAACCATTTTTAATGTTTCAATAAAGAAATGACATTTAATAAACATGACAGTGATTTTCATAGCTTTCATAGCTTTGATGATATTAACTTTTTAATATTTATAGTAACGAGTTTAATTTACTATATTTATCCTTTAATAACATAAAAACGGTGTAAGACAGGGGTATGATATGGTATATTTTTGAAATCAGAAGAAAAGATCTTTTCAAAAATTTAATAATTACAGGGAGTCTCATTTAAAAAAACCAAATTATTTTTTGTGTCCCCTAAACTACGCACGCCACTGTACTTTTGTTAATGTTATAATAAAATCATTTTATAACCATACAACCTTTATTTCAATTTTTTGTTTGTTTATGCAATAATAACTAAGGTAAGGGCTGGGACATTTATAATGAATAACCCTGTACAAAATACATCGTATTTTTCAAAATTATCCGCTATAAATTAAAGTAATAACATTGACACTTCTGACAGGTTCGTATGATGACAACCGTGTTGTTTTCACAGATAACGTGATAAGCAAAAAGTTAAAAGCTTAAATTTCAAAATTTTGACAAAATTTTCATATCATGCGATACATGATTGTAATCACAAAAAGATGTCCTCTTAAAAGAGCCACAAAAGTTGCACGGTTCCAATTTAAAATGTTGAAGTTAGGTGAGATTACTGAAAATATGTGCAAAAGAAATTTGTTTTATTAAGCGTCAATAAAGGTATATAGACTACAATGTGAATTACTTCAAACTGCATCTTAATATCTTAAGTAACAAAAAAGTTACGGCAAATAAAAGAAATTAGGAGATTTCAGTTTTTCCTGAATATTAAGCAAGTGAAGCATGACAAGTAAAATTTGAAAATGGATGGGAAAATGGATTTTCGTGAGCTTCTGAACCTCCACCTTTTTGCTAATTTAACCGTCTCTCTATGTCTTCAAATAAAAAAGTTATCCATGTTGTCCCTACGAAATCCGGGCACCCTGTATACCGAAAAAATATTTAAATTCGAAGAAATATTTGAACTATCATAAGAATGACATTGATTGATTAATATTACGATAGAGCAGTCTCTGCTTATTATGCTCATTGTGTTATTCTTGCCTTAATTTCGTTTTACTCAAACAGGTTAGTTCTCTCGATGAGGTTTAAGAGCCTATTTGGTAAATCTTTCTCCAATGGTAAATAAAATGCGTTTTGCATAGTCACCCTACATTGACTTAGTGCTACGCATTCGAAGATAATATGAGAGGCTGTTTCCTCCTCCTCATTACAGAGTCTTTATAGGTGCTCATCTTGTGCAAGTGACCTCTTAGACATCCATGTCCTGTTAATAGATACCTTACTGCCCTAAGCTGAGTCCTGTTTAATACAAGTAAGTCGATAGTTAGTCTTTGTGATGGTCGTTCCATCATTCGTTTCCTGTGCCTTTGTCTAGTTACATGGTTGCAATTTAATTAGTGGTGGTTAATGATCCACTAATTAATTGCACCGCGTACTGCATTCTTTATAATACCTAGAACTGGCTCTGGTCCGATAAATTTGGGAATCTTCGCCTGCTAGTTGGTTTGCAGTTTGATTGCCCGCTAAACCCCTGCGACCTGGCACCCATTTGTGTACCAGTTTTGGGTTTTCTCCCTTCACCATTTTTCCACTTCTCGCAATTCAAAAAAAACTTTGACGGATTTATCGTAGGAAATTTGGGTAATTACTATGTCACTACCCATATTAAAGATTGGGTTTTTACTGTTGTTTCTATTCTGGTGTGCCCCAACCCATGGTGGGTTTTCCAGTTATTAGTATTTCTCAGTTTGTATACTTTCATTCTAGCCTTTCCCATGATACAGATATCGAGGGGAGGTAGGTTTTAGTCTCTATAGCAGCCATTAGGATACTCGTAATACCCCAGTTATACATAGACATGCCAGTCGCTGAATTCACGAGAGATTTTTTGCCACCAAACCAGGCAGCCATAAGTTATCGTGGTAGTACTATAGTATACAACCAGTGCGTCATATGCAGTTTGAGTCTCCATGTTTTTCCAACTGTTCTACAGGTTGTTATTAACCCTTTTACATTTGTCGGTCATGTTTTTCAAATGTGAGTTCCAGTTTAGTTTAGAATCCAAGATCACTCCTAGAAAGTTAGCCTCCTGACTAATCTGTCTAACTTAATTGTATAGAGTCGGTGCTCTCAGGCCGTCCAATCTCCTCCGTTTGGTGAAGGATATAAGTGAGATTTTTCAGAGTTTACTCCAAAGTTTTCCTTTCTACACTCCTCTTCTACCATCTTTAACGCTCTTTGCATAAGTTCTGAGATTATGCTGGTACTCCTACCACTGAGGAGTATCACCATGTCCCACAATAGAGAGGATAGTACACCTCCATGTGGGCATCTTCTAGAAACTGACAAATAGTGTTTTATACTCCACGGCTTTTGACAGCTCGTTAAAAATCACATTAGGTACTAAAGTAATCTATGACATGTCGTTGGAATAAAGGGCGCTCTTATGATTTCGACAAGGCTAGACAGACATTTTAGCATATTAGCACTCTTTTTGAATATAGGTAATTTGCCATCATATAATAAATTCTAACGATTAAAACCAACAAATCTATGACGTGGTGTTAACGTTCTCTTTTTGTATGAAAACTGATAGTAAAATACAATTGCAGAGCGGTTTGCGATCGATATTTTTGTGATGAATGAATATGCTTAGTTTGCATCATGCCCTCGTCTTGTAATTGCACTATTCCACCGCTGTTTCACATGTTGCCCTTCTTATTGTGGCAAGTGTACATTTAACTAAATGTTTCTAACATTATGTTATTATTTACTCCCTGGAATAATACTAACCAGAAATGTCCTTAGTTGTCCTTGCTACGTTTACCGCATACGACGTTGTCACACTTCAAGAAAATCTCCTTCCTTTTCTATATGCTTACGCATGTATAACGAGAATATCATGCATTTATTGTGCGTCTCAACAACTTTGAATATGCGAATTGAAACAATATGCTATGGTTATGTGATTTTTGTAACGCAAATTCAGCTGAGTTTCGTTCCAGTGTGTATAACTTTATGCGTAGTTATTTCAATCATTGTTGTCTTTAATTTTAGCTTCGTAAAGTAATTTTAACAAAGAGTATAGAGGCGATTTGTGGAATTCAACGATATAATATTCTTTCTGTAGAATCTTTGTTCAGTAGCACAGTAAAATAATATTATTAAGATGGAAATTTCCATAATTCCTTCGCCTATATTTCAGTAAACACAGGAAGACGATTTATAAACAAAGAGAAATAATAAAAAAATTAATGAGAAAATGCGAACGTATATATCTTAAGTTACCTTTTATATGGAACTCATCTGTAACTTTGCTAATTTTGATGAGTGTATGATTTTAGAAACACCTGCGTTATATAAGCTGGTGTAAAATGAAACCTTAATGCGGACCAGCTTTCTACAATTTTTGCTTTATAACGGCAGCTGGTTTTAAACGCAAGGTGCGTATATCTTAAGTTTTACAAGTTAATGGGTATTGGCATTAATTTATAAACATTCACTTACTATAACGTTTCGCAAGAGTTATCCAAAATATTTAATGACAAAATTTACATCACATAAGACTTATAAATTATGAGTAAAGTCGCACAATCTGCATTATAATTGTTAATCTGAATTCTGAAACAGTTTGCACATTTAAATGACCTATGCCACCGTCGGGAACGCGCATAAATTGTATCTGATGAAATAAGACCGCCAGCTGCATAAAATTTCGTATTCAACAGTTTTTAGAGTACGCTGGTGTTCGGACGCATAATCCTTTAATTTACATTTCAGAGTACGAAAGTGTACTCGAAAGGATTTCAGATTAAATTGAACGGGGATAAAATAGCAGACGGATTAACTGTTTTCTAATGGAACTGTTTATTTTCTATTTTCCATTATGTACCTACTCACTGGATAAATTCCCAAATCACTTTCCATTTTATTAATTTGTATAAATAAAGATGTATTTACTGTTAATCTGCTAGAGTGTATTGATAAGTAATGAAAAAAGAATAAAAGATTCAATTTGCTTGTAACGATTTATTTTTAATTTCAGATACTTTTTTGTGTCTCTATTTGCTATATAGCATTGACATCATTAGTAACTATAATAATAATATAATATATACGGGGATATATTGATATCTAGTTAGCCTAGACTGGTTCCGTAGATAAAGAAAATATTGCGATACCATAGCAACGAAAAATAACACATTAGGAGTGTTAGTGTTAAGTTTCACGTCAAAAAGTCAAACCAAAGTTGCGTAATAACATAAAGTCAATCGAAATTGTGAAAATCGAAAAATTGGAGTATCGATCCATCATTAAGTAGCTGTATTTAAAGAGGTTAAGTAAGCAGATTTAAGATATGCTTAATCCTCTTGGAGATCAATGTCCTTCGTATACGACCGTGGAAAATTGGATTGCAAGCTTCAAAAGGGGTAAATTTTCCATTGAAGATGAACACTGATCGGAAAGGCGCGTCCATCATATAGTTTCCGTCGATTTGGATATGAGAAAATTTCCTGCAAAATGGATCCCCAAATGTCTGAATGTTTACCAGAAGCGTGCTCGGTTTGAAAAGGATGTAGATTTCTTAAGCCGTATTGTTACTACGGATGAAACTTGGGTACATTTCTATGACCCAGAAACAAAGCAACAATCGTTGGAATAGGGACACTCTGATTCTCCAAGGTCTAAGAAGTTTCGTGTTCAAAAATCTGCTGGAAAAGTTCTTGCATCAGTTTTTGGGATTGCCAAGGAGTAATCATGACTGATTTTGTGGATAAGGGTGGAGCAATAAGTGGGAATTATTATTCGACGTTACTGACTGCTTTACCATAACAAAATATGGAGAGAACGCGCGGAAAGTTGTCCGAAGGTGTTTTGTTTTTGCAGGACTATGCCCATGCAAACATTTTGTGATTTAGGGTTCGAATTAGGTACTCGAATACCCCCTTATTCACTAGATCTCGTTCCGTCCGACTATTATGTCTCTCCACAACTGAAAAAAAGTTTGATGGCTCGCAATATTTCTTCCGAAGAGAAGCTGTGGAGGTCTGGTTTGTAGAAATTTCTTTTTGAAAGGTCTAGCGGCTTTGCATATTCGTTGTAATAAATATATCCAATTAAGAAGAGAGTATGTTGAATAATAAAATATTTTGACTTTCAAATTTTGTGCACTTCTATAGTAGGCTAAGCCTTTTTCAATACCTCCTCGTGTCCTATTTCAATAATCTCACTAAAATATGAAAAATATTAAACCTACACATACAATTTCGTGGAAAGACTACAAAAGCAATTTGGCCATGGTGCCACATCCCTTGTTCTTATACCAAGCAGCAGCAGGAAAAAAGATTATTTATTTATTATTTTTTATTGGCATTTCATTCCACAAATAAAATGAGTTTTTAGTAAACAGTATTTAATTATACTATAAAGTTTGTAACATATAAGAACATGTTTATATTATTAGAGTATAAAAATAAGCGACGTTTTTGTATATCGGAAAACCTAAAAATCGATGTTTACATACATATCTCACGCGACCATCAATGTGGCGGTAATTTTGAAAAATTCATTACGAATGGGCAAAAAGTGGAGTTATTTTTAAAGATAGCAAAAAAAAGTTATTTGCAAAAGTTTTTGTAAATGAATTGTTGTTTAGAAAACACTGTTTTGCTTTGGTTTTAAATAACTTTTGGCAATCATTACAAATTTATTTAATCAATAAAATACAACTTTCTAGGTAAACAAATAGTTTCTTACAAAAGAATACTTTCGACAAGACGATGGAATCTGCCATGTAGCAAGAAAGACTATGCAATTATTATAAAGCAAATTTTTGAATGGAATAATTTCTCAGTTTGGAAATAAAAATTGGCCAACAAGATTGTCTGACTTGACGCCTTTGTATCCAGGCCTAAACAATAAAATCCAATGGTTTATCACTGAAATAGAGCCGATTTTATGCCAAAATGTGTTGAAAAAGTTGACTAGAAGATTTAACACTTGCTAATGCAGTCGTAGAGGCCATTTGTTAGATATACTCTTTCACATGTAATGTCAGACAGAGTTCAACACAGTTTGTAATATCTTATTCCAAAAGAAAGTGCGCCTAACAGTTGTCAAGATATTTAGTAAGTAATCTAATAAGATGATAATTTTTGATACAATTATCGCAATCATTCCTACAATACGTGGAAGGCAGTCTTGTATTAAAAAATGCCATATTTTGTGTAGTATTGTCATTTAAACATGAGATAATACCTTGATCTGGTTTCAGATTACATTTTTGACTACTATAAGAATTATATTATGGTACTCTAAACAATATCAAAAGTCGGCCTAATCTATAGTACCATTAAATTTATAATTAAGATACTTATCACTAAAAGTCAATATATGCACGCTATTACTACTTGTTGTTAGATAGAATAACATCAAATTAAAGCATACGTTTCAAGAGTTACCTATACATATTTTTCTCAGAACTGTACCTATATATACAACATGAAGTAAATTGCATCTGGATACCATTAATGCGGCCCTTAATGGGGAAGTTGATGACAGAAGCAATTAATTTCCGGCTGAAACATGGGGTAACCTTTGGCCCGAATGCCCTAAAGTGTATGCTTCGTTATCACGCAAATCTCATTTATGTATTACATATTAGGGACAGGTCGTAATGGATAGGGTCAAAATTATTTTCAAAGATTATAGCTGCAGTGACGGTGACAAATATCTTTAGAAAATAAATTATCGGTGCTGTAATTAAGAGCTTGTTTTCATTAAAATGTTTCCTTATTGGTAAAATTATAATTACGAAAAATAATTAGTACTTTCAGCAATTATATCCACGTTATCCGGTTATCACTTTGACAGTTCTAGAGAAAGTTATCCACAAACAGATTAGTGGCCATCTCAACACTTTTGAACCACTTCCTAGTTGTCAATCGAGATTTAGAAGTAATGACAGTTGCACTACTATTTTGTTAAAGGTTGTAGATGATCTAATTAGTGCAAGTGATAAGAACAAACTTTCTATTTTGATGTTGCTCGATTTCAACAAGGCCTATGACACCTTAAATTATAGTAAATTGGTTTGAATTTGTTATTACATATTATAACGTTATAACTATGTAAATTGGGTTACATATCGACAAGAGAAAAATCCTGAAGTTAAGTTTAAATTTTATTTTGTATTTGGGCGAACAATGCAAAAATATCATCTATTATAATGTACAGATAAATTAGAAATTAAGTTTTAAATAACACTATTTTGTAAAAACTCACCATTTCACACCATACAACAAAACATACAACTTTTCGAGGATATGTCTGACAGCTGAAAGTATCGTGTATATTTATGTGAATTTTGGTATAAATGTAGCATGTAAAATAATTTGTTCATAATACAGTCTCAAACAAGATTGATTGTCTTCTTTAAAAATTCTATTTTAAAAAAATATATCTCATCAGTAGTAATTTTAATTTGGCAAGGTTGTACAATTACTATAGATTGATTACCGTGGTGATGATTTATGATTAAAAAAAGGTAGTTGGTAGTTATTATATTTTTCTTCGAGTAGACATTTTGTAATTTTTCTCTATAAAGTATAATTTATCAAAAAAAAACCAAGGAAATTGTTAAAATATAAGAATTTATAAAAAAGATATTCGATATAAGGACATTTCTTACAAAACTCCAGGACCATATCATTTCAAAAAATTTAGAAAATTGATAAATATTAATTCCTGTCCTTTCTACTACCATACTACTTGGATTGAAACAGGGCTTCTCTTCCAATCCAGGATCATACGATTCCGTTTAACTAGACCTTCGAAGGCTAACCTAAAACTCCCTTTACTCTGAGACCTGGACATCCACACATCGGAAGCAATATTCAAGTCCCAAGTGATGTACCTTAATTATAGTTTTCTTTAAGTATACTTAGATCCTTTTTGAGATCAAGATCCACTAAGTTTACTTTTCATTTATAAATAACCTGCAACTTTTCACACAATCCAAATATAGACTACATATCACAAATAGAATAATTAAAATAGACTGAATATTTACCTTACAACAACTATTTAGTTACTTCACTAAATAATTTAAGAAAAGACGTAGATTTAATTACTATTATTAGTATGTTTATAGATTCACAAACTTTGTTTTCAAATAGTAACCTGCATTAACGAGTTATAATATTGGTTTTTGGCGCTAAATTTAAACCTTCTTCATTATTTTTTTTTACCCTAATAGAAATCCGAACCCTGGAACGTCCTGATATATAGAGCTCAGTGCAAGGTAAGCCGAGGCAAGTTTCTTTCTAAATAGAAAAAATATAATATGCATGTAGTAACGTAGCAATATATTAGTTTAAGAGTCTTAATATATTATGGTAAAGTCGGCTCTATTTCAGTGATAAGCCATTGGATTTTATTCTTTGGGCCTGGATACAAAGGCGTCAAGTCAGACAATCTTGTTGGCCAATTTTTATTTCCAAACTGAGAAATTATTCCATTCAAAAATGTGCTTTGTAATAATTGCATAGTCTTTCTTGCTACATGGGAGATTCCATCGTCTTGTCGAAAGTATTCTCCACGTCAACATGTGTGCTCAAAAAGTTGGTTATTATTTCATTATAACGAACACCATTAATCGTAAGTGCCTCAGCAGCATTATTTTGAAAAAATACGACCTAATCATGTATGGGGACCAAAGTTATTAGCGTACAGAGCGTAAAGAATTTGTACCAGAATAATAATATCCTTTATTTTCTGCGAGACGGAAACGACTTCATAATATTTATTGCTGGACCACGAATCGCCATCATCTCTAGCTTCGTTATTAGAGTATGATGACTTATGCAATCAAAAGCTTTGCTAATGTTGTGGCAAATTTTTTCCTATTATTTAGGCCGCTGAGGATTTCATTTAGACATAAATAAACTGATCTAATTGTATATGATTTGCATGGATGAAATGTAACACTATTCAGCAAAACGTTCTAGAATATTTTTGCTATGACAGATATTAGTACAATAGGGCGATAGTTAGCAAAGTCGGCTTGTTCTTGTCTGTTGTCTGAGTGTATGAGTTTGGTAATATGATGGTAATATTGATCGATTTATCGTCAATTTTCACATTCCGTGGTACTGACAAAAATTTATCGTCTTCAAACATATATGTATACATAACAGCTATCTCTGCGTCTGTAAAGAACCTCTCCACACTTACAGTTAGTTTCACAAGAACGTGTGGACCAATTCTTGGAAAAGAACGCGTCAAAAAAAGTAAACAACCACTGCACGGAATAATATATAATCATATTTTAGTTCAGTCTCTGTTATCATAGAAAACGATACGTTCTTAAAATGAGTGCAGTGTATACAAAGAGATTTGAGGCGGTGTTTTTAGTATCGTATCCTAAAGGGCCGACAATCAACGTTGCAGCGACAGCACGATATATACATAAATCACCACAATTTGTCCAAAAGTGGATACATTGGTATCGTGCTACAAATGCGGTCGACGATTTGCCCCTTCGAGGTAAAAAGCAAGCAAGGACCAAAAAAGAAGATGAAGTGATAGTACAATTGTTTCAAAAATATCCAACTTTGACACTTCGACAAGCACGAAATAAACTTAGCAAAAAGGTATAAATATAGGCCTTATGACAATAAAACGTCGATTAGAAGCCTGTGATATGACATGAAGGAGTACGAGAATAAAACCCTTTCTGAGCGATAAACATCTAGAAAATCGATGCTCGTGGGCAAAAGAAAACTGCGGACGTGATTGGCACAACATCATTTTTTCTGATGAAGCGTCTTTTTGGGCGTGGGCTCCCTTTAAACGTGCTTGGACGACGCGCCACAATAGATTGCTCCAACGTTCAATTAAACATCCCCTCAAGGTGCACGTATGGGGTTGCTTTTATGAGAGAGGTTTCGGCACATTGCAAGTGTTTACAGAAAATTTGACAGCAGCAAAGATAAAAAATATTTGTTACATAGTGCTACAAAATTCTATGGATCAAATAACGAGTTTTGGCTACTTCGGGAAGACAACGACTCGAAACATTGTAGCAGACTCGTCGAACTTGGCGTACCGTTAATAAGGTCGAGAGATTGGATTGGTCGGCACAATCTCCAGACGCAAACCCTATAGAAAATGTTTGGGCATTTATCAAATACAAACTTAAGGAAAAACGCGTATTTAATATAAAACAGTTGTCTAAACAGATTCGCAATATATGGCGTTCATTGCCAACTTCATATGCCGAAAACCTAATCAGAAGCATGCCAAAACGTTGTCAGGCTATAACGGATAATACTAAATAAGTGCGTATTAATACATAATAAGCCCTTTTTGATTAGGTTAATTTCTTTTCTGGCATGCAAGTTTGGCGAGATATTGGCCCCACCAGTGTGGACTAACTGTATTTCTAAGATAAAGCTTTTCTCTGGTTGCAATGTCACATTAGGTTAGTGTCCCATATCTTGGCAATATCATCAGCGATGTTGAAGTTTATTAGATCTCACATGTCCTCATTGTTAGAAAAAAATGAGCCACAGTGATCAGTTTGCAATCACCATTAATCAAAATTTAAGCAAACAAATAATTTGCACAGAAACAACAAATTAACGCTTACTAAAGCATTGATTTTTTAAAATTATTTATATAATTAGAATTGACTTAACTTTAATGTTACTGGAATCAAAAACAGCGTAGAGATTAAAGTTTTATAATTATAATTAAGAACAATAGGCTTATTTTGAAACCTTTTTTGTCAATCTTATATGTAGTAGATATAATATACAGTTTTAAATGAAAATACTCGTCCGTACGTAATATCTTATCCTCTTTAGTATGAAAAAAAAATCCAAGTATAGCAGCCAGACGAGATTATATTAAACCTATTAGATAAAGGAGCCTAACAGAATGACTCTCGACACAATAGGGTACCTCTTTGCGGCATTGTTGGTCAGAATGAGAAGCAAAAGTGAAGTTATATCGAAGTCGCGTTTATACCGGATATAGATCGCAGTACGCGTTGGCGGTCGTCGAACCCGTGACAACGGCTACGTTGTCCGGCCCATCCTTTCCGGCTTGCGGCCAATACTTTACCAACCTCATACGATGTTAATATCTTCAACAGATGTATTGACGTAGTGTAGCGCACAACCACAGTGTTTTGAAATCGGAAAATCTCCAGATAAAAATGCAGTTCATGTGAATACGTCTTCACAAATAAAGAGCCTGATTGAATTTCGTGATTAAAGTACGATTGGTGATTAAAACGCAATTGCTCCTCACTCTTCGGGTCTTTAATTAATAAAGCAATTTTAAGTCATAGGCAAAGATATACAGAATGTAACAGTAGCTAGTAGGATATTCTTTGGTATTACAGTTATTCTGCATTATGTAATAAGACATTAAATATATAAAAAAATGGTAAATATAAATTATTAGATAAAATTGCTCCACTGATCACAAACTTAATGCCATAAGTAATGGATAGATACGTAAACATTGAAAAAATATATAGTAAAACATAAACACTATTAAACTACACATACAAAGCTGGCTGGTCAACCGGTAAATCTATACTAAAAATAAACACATTATTTTTGGGACATTCAACTTTCATACAAAATGTGAACTTTTCAATAGATGAATACATTTTCTATAACTACCTTGCATTTTGAAGAATTAGAATGAGTTCTAGGATCATTCTCATAAATTGTAAGTCTTTATGTACAGAGCCTGTCATTATTAATGTAACTAACTTTCTACTAAGGCTTGTTTATTTAAATCATCTTATTTTGATCTAAAGAACATGGGGCAAGCATTTGTAAATAACTTTTTTCTTCAAACGTACAAAAATATGATCATTTTGTTACTGAATATGTACCTTTGCAACAATTCATTTCTTTACTAATAAAAAAATGGTCTCATCTCTTTACTAGTAAGAAAATGTAACAGACCGTTTACAACTCCCTAAAGTGACTGAATGATTATTTCATAACTGTCAAATATTTGCAAAATGAGCGAAGAAGAACTTCAATCTACGCCACTAGAAATAGACTGAAAATAGAATCGAAGCAACAACTACGATTATCAACACTGACAGTGAAATGGGCAATAGTGGCCTTAATATACAACATTGTTCTCTTAATAATTGTACTTTTAATATTACTATGAAGAAATAAAAGTTTAAAAGTAGTACTTTGACAGATGCATAAAATCTGCTTTTGAAATTCTGAAATCCTTCGGTTTCCAATTCATTATCCTTCTTATTATTGTCTCTTTGTTCTTTCTATCCACCCCGTCTTATTCGTTTTGATTTTATTGTTCTTACTATATCTTCTCCGTCTAGAATTTTCACTGTGTCGAAATCTTCTATACTGTTCGTCGTCTTTTTTCTTGGAGCCAAATATTTTTTTAATTATTTTTCGCTCAAACACTTTTAACTGTTCTTCTTCCTTATTCGTTCAACACGTTGTTTCAGCTGCATAAATTATCACAGGTCTTATTGTCGTTTTATATAACCTTAGTCTCGTCGTCTTGCTTATAATTTTACTTTTCATAATGTCTTTATATTTGTAATACGCGTTGTACACGGATTGAATTCTGTGCATAATTTCCATTCGTTTGTCGTTTCTGTTGTTTATCATGATTCCGAGGTATTTTAAAGATTTCACTTCTTCATATTCTTGTTCTCCTATTTTGATCTTTAAATGTGTCTCTTCTCTGTTTGTCCTACATATTTTCATATGTGTATTTCATTTTCTGCTGGTTAACCTCTAGTCTTCTTTTTCGTGCTTCATACAATATCTTTGTTGTCGTTTCTTCTAGATTTTTCCTATTCTTCGATATTACCGCGATGTCATCTGCGTATGCTATTATTTGAACGGATTTTGATATTATATTACCCGTTGCCTTACTCTCTTTTATTGCTCCTTCCCTAGCAATATTGAACAATGTCGCTGATAGCCCATCCCCTTGTCTGACACCTTTTGTAACATCCACTGTCTCTGTTCTCCCTTCATGTGTAAGTACTGCTGCATTTGATCTTTTTATCATCATTTTAATCAGTCTTATTAGTTGTTCAGGTACTCCTTGTGCTCTTGCGTCTTTTACTATGATGTTTCCCTTTAAACTATCAAAAGCTTCTCTGAAGTCTATGAATATTATACGCAACTCGATGTCATTTTCATAGCATTTTTCTATCACTTGTGTTTACTACATGTATATAGCATCTATTATTGACTTTTCTTTCCCAAATCCAGTCTGATGTCCTCCTATTATGCTTTCCGAATATGGTTTTACTCTTTTGTACGCGCACTTGTTCAGTATTATTCCATGGGTCGTTGTGAGTGTTTATGAGTACACACATACTCGTACTTAGAAAATGTCCCATTTAGGTACGTTTCAGAAACGGCGTATTTTGAAGAAACTGGAAAACTTAATAGCGAGTATGCGCAAGCGATAGAATTAAATGTGTAAGGTGCGACAACTATTTGACGTGTACCAGCAGGTGGAATAGTGAACGTTACCTAAACAGTATAAAACACTGTTCTGCAATCCGTGACAAACGATACAGCGAACAATAAAACAAACCACAAAGTGTTTGTTTTATTCTATGTAATCTACCGTTCACTTTACTACACCCAGAATCATTTGTCTACTTCTGGAGCAAATATTCGGATTATACATTACCAAGTCGCGACGATGTTGAAAGAAGAATTAAAGCAAAATTAAAAAATAAAAATTTGTGGTTATATGTATGTGGACGAAACAACCGATCAGCAGAAAAATTCTGTGGTTAACATGATGGTGCAGTTGGCGAAAGAAGCTGCCAGTAAGAAGAAGGCCCTCTCCTAGTATGCATACAAAGAATGTTTGTGCCACACACAGTCCATGTAGGTACGCTAAGACAAGAAAGTACCCGTGAGTTGTGAGCAACGGGCGTCCTTCTTATGTACACTGGCAGGAAACTTTTTCTCCAACTGTACGTACAATGCAAGAATTTGAATCGTCATCCACTAGCTTACTTACTTCCAAAAGAGTTGCAGAATGTACTAGCGATTAAATTTTAAAAGTGGTGTTGAGCGCGTTGAACAAACTTTCAACAAACCAACTTTTAATGTTCGTGAGTGATGGTGCTCCTAACATGCTTTCCTTAGGCAGATCTCTTAAAGAAGAGAGTGGAAATCTGTTACATGTAACATGTAAAATCCATGTTTTAAACCTTCAGGCGCAATTGATACCTAAATGCTATCCACGAGAGTAAATGCTTTAATAGCTCATACAAAGGCAGTGTTTCTTAAGTTCCCAAACCACCACAGACGATTGCTACGCGTTGGGGAACGTGGTTAGAGGCTGCATTTTACTACCGCGAACATTTGGATGATGTAAAGAAGGTAGTTTTACAATACAATCCGAGACACACCCAAACTATAAAGAAAAGCCAGAAAATGTTTGAAGATAGTCAGGTTAAAATTGAGTTAGAAACTATTCGCAAGAACTACTATGGACTAGTGGAGGGAATTGAAAAATACAAAATTCGATGTCGTTTGTAGTAGATATAATATTTGAATAATAATAACAGATATACTTAAATGGTTAAATTAATATACACAGATATATTTTTGAAACACTACTGAATTGTATCTATACATAAATGTTAATGTAACATTTTTATTGCTGTTGAACAATAATTCTTTAAATATATATTGCAATTGCACAACGCGTTATCTGGTCATAAAACATGGTAAAAGACGTTTTATAGCTAAACGAAAAAGAATAATGGTATCGGTGATACAAAAGCTTATTTTGTAAATATTTCTACATTGAAACTCGATTATACCACAACTCAAATGGATTTTTAAATTATAACTTAATTAGACACTACGGTACAATAAGAAGAATATTATCTTAATGGGAAGCATTAAAACACGAACGTATCCATAAATTTATGAAGTTAATGGTCTAAGAAACTACTTTCAGTAATCTTATCTAATATTAAATAATTTAACTATACAAAAACAAATTTTATTGCTTTTCAGCCGGTTTACGTTTAATTATTTCATTTAGTTAGTTAATGAAAAAAATGTCAGCCTTCTATCTTTGAAATTAAACATGATTAAGCAATTTAAACTAACCTTGTAAGGATTGGTTATTATTTTTATTAATTAATATCGTACTTTTTCATT
>CM043015.1:186923052-187081792 GCA_023690525.1 Holotrichia oblita
GGTGACTCCCACGAAATAAAAATCCATGCAATGCGTTTGGAAGGATTCTTTACCGCCCAAGAATATAAAAATTGAGTTTTCTGCAGGAGAATTGGTAGCTATATTATTTGAAATATGGAAGGGATTATCTTACTTGAGTATATGCCAAAAGGAATTAATACTAATGGGAAATGTCTACAAAGATAAGATTAAGAAATTGAACACCATTACACGCCAAAAAAGACGCGACAATTTTGCTCAGGAAACTCTGCTTCTGCACAACAACAGAGTGCATAAAGTACTAATTGTTCAATCAGTAATCAATGAATGCAGCTTTGAGAAATTTCAACATTCACTCCACGCTCTCGAACTCACCTCCTGTGACTATTATTTCTTTCCAAGACTCCAAGACCACTTGAGAGGGCGTCGAGAGATAACATTAAAAAATACCTTCGTCCTATGGAGGGACAGAAAATACGTTAAATATTAATTTTTATTATAGCTGAACTACTCAACATGAAGAACATAACTGACTTTGACCATCTTTACACTCATTACACTATCATCCAAAGTAAATTGGAAAAGAATCATAAATTCCTTTTAGTAATTACTGTCGTAATTTTCCGGTATATCAAACGTTTTTCGAATGGGGAATTGAGATTGGACAATCTGCTAACTGTCGATGAGACTTGGGTCTACTACGGCATTACATATCCAGAAATTCAGCTTCCGATGGTAGTTTCTTTGTCAGCCACCGCCAGCAGTCAAGCATACCAAATGACATTCAACAAGCTCATGGCTACTGTGTTCCGGAATGCAGATGGGATCGTGCATATGGACTACCTCATAGGGGTAAATAGTAAATCTATCAACAAAACATACTACATGAACCTCCTTGATGTGGTTAATACCAAGATTCCGGCAAGGAAGCATCAGAAGTCAAATTTCTACAAGAAAATTGGCCGGCCCATAAAGCACATGTTACACTCGAAACGATCACTCAGCTGGATTGGACGCTACTGAAACACCCACCTATGTATTATAGATAGGATTATGCAGTAACAATTGCGTACATTTCTGTTAAGAAATAATATTCTTCCCTTTAGGCAGCCAGGCTTTCGTGCTAATTATAGTTGTACCACTGCTCTCTTATGTGTTACAGATGATCCTTGAATAGAGGTATGGTAGTTATATTGGTATTATTCGACTTCAGTAGAGCTTTGGCCACTATTAATCACAATTTATTGCTTTCTATTCTACGCTTCTGTGGTCTCTCCGTTGAACTTATGCGTAATTACTTGCTTGATTTAAATCGATCAAGTCAGGAGTTCCTCAGAGTTCGATTCTTGGTCCTCTCTTATTTTCTGTGTATATTTCGAATTTGTTTTCTTGTCTCCTCCACTGCCAACATCATTGCTATGCCGATGACACACTTTAAATCCCCTTAAATCTGCGGTTCTTGTCTTCTCGGGATGACGCACAAACTTGAGCTTAGACCAGCTTCATATCAATAATGTACGCATCCCTATCGTGGAAGTAGTCAAGAATCTTGGCCTATATATGGATAATTCGTTGAGGTTCAAACATCATATTGCTAAATGTATTCAACGTGCTTATATGGCTTTAAAAATTATCTACCCCCATGAATATCTTAAACCAACGTATTAAAACTAACCTACGACGTGGTTTATGACCAATATATTGATGTTACTACCAAAAAACGCATCCAACGTTTGAAAATTCTTGCCTTACCCTTAGTTTTGCATCAGAAAATTTGACAGAATCAGCCATAAACTAAAAGAAATGGGCTTGACATGGAGCAGCAAAGGTTTTTACACAGCTCATGTCTCTTTCATAAAATTATACAGTATATAACACCAGCTTATCTTTATAATAAAATTATGTTTCTAACTGATGTGCACCATTTAAATTTGAGGTACAGGGCTGACTCCGCCTATTCACAGACTATCTATTTTTAAGACGTCATTCACGTATGCTGTGAACAAAGTATTTAACTCTATCGCACCAAATTTGAAATTTATCTGCTTTCTGAGGCAGTGTTATATATGTATATGTGATGGTGTGTAGGACTCCTTTCTTTTTTTGTTTGTTTCTGTTTTTTTTTGTTCTTACGTAAACGTTAAGTAGATCAGCTTTGCTGGACTTCGCCTGTTGATGTACACATATGTATCGTTCTCTTTTTTGTTTATTTAGTTATATCATATCATTTTGTTACTTTTTGTTGTGCATCAATAAAGTCATTTATTTTAACGATTCTAACGCTCTTCAACTTATTTCAGGATAAAGAAATGCCAAATTGAGCAAATTACGGTTCTTTAATCAATTGTTATTAGCTATGTTTGCTACGTTTCGGCCCATACACTGGCCTTTTTCAAGCTAAAATTATTAAGAAAATTAAACAACATTAATATAAAAATACATTATTACGAGATGGTTCATCCAACAGAAAAGACCAGTGAGCAAGAAACAATGAAAACCAAGTCATTTAAATGATAATTAAATTAAGTTCCTGAATTTTTTCTGAATATTCTTGTTTTTGAAAAATGACAGTTTTGTTTTCTTTATCTGCTTTTGTCACGATTAATTCGTTATGTTCATTTAAAAACCTTTTTTGTATTTATTAATTCTTGTTTTGAAAGCAGATGTTTATTTTTATTGTGTTTGGAAACGAAATTGCTAATTTCATTGTTGCATTTAATTCTAAGTTGTTCTTTGTTGGAACTATCAGATTCTTCGTCTTTTATAATTATTATAGGTATTTGAAAGAGATCATTGGGGTAATTGGAATTAAGACCTTTAGCTAAAACATTCGTCAAATATTCTCTTTGATATTGTGACAAATTTTTTGGCGTATTTAGTTTTATTATGTATAATATTTGGTAATTTTTCTTTGTAAAACACTAAACACTTTAACCCACTGAACACCAAACAAGTTTTAACTAAAACACCGACGCGTTTCAACAGCAATGCTGTCATTATCAAGGCGATAATAAAACTAAATTAAAATAAAATCTACAAAAACAGGTAACCTAAATGTTAATCCATACGGTCATTAATTTCCGATTAACGAAAACAATCGAATAATCCATTACCGATTAACGAAAACATTTATTACAATTGTTTATTTGTCTAATTAATTTAAATTCGTATGATCGATGTTGTGATCTGTTTCAAAAATGTGTTGGGCAACGCTCGATTTTTGAGAACATTTTTGAAACAGATCACAACATCGATCATACGAATGTTAAATTAATTAGACAAATAGACAATTGTAAGTTTCTAAATGTTTTCGAAAGCTTAGAAATATATAAGTGTTAGGCAACACTTTTTGAAACGATTTCTCAATTAAAATTAATTAGACAAATAAACAATTATAAGTCATGATTTCGAAAGCTTAATGAACTGTGACAATGGACCTATACCGTATTCGTCATTGTTTTCGTTAATTGGAAATTAATGATGCGTATCGGATTGACCGTGCATAACATTTAGGTTATCTGTTTTTGTAGATTTTATTTTAATTTAGTTTTATTATCGCCTTGATAATGACAGCATTGCTGTTGAAACGCGTCGGTGTTTCAGTTAAAACTTGTTTGGTGTTCAGTGGGTTAAAGTGTTTAGTGTTGTACTTCTGCACCAAGAGATCCAGTGAAGAACTTAATTTTTCTTTGTGCTTATTTTTCATTTCAATGTCCAGTTTACAATTGATATTGTTTATTTTTGTTTTAATACTATTTAGTATTCCAACGTCGCAAAGGAAGTATTTTTTAAATATTTTCTTCAATATCTGATAAATGGTTGGGTAAATATCTTTTCTTACAATGTATAGCTTCAATTTCGAGACGTAATATTTTGAATTTAAATTTATTGGAAATATTTTGAATTTTATTATTGATTTTGGAATTGATATTTAAAGATATTAATTCACGATATTTAAAGATTTTAATTCGAACCACCCCTTACATCAAAAACTTAACATTATAAAAATCTTCAAAGATAGAATTTTAGACATCTCACACCCTTATTTTCACAATAAAAATTTTAGTTTGTTAAAAAAAACGGTTAAAACATAATAATTATCCCATAAAATTAATAAATAGACTCCTCTTCAACAATAACAATAGTGTCACAGTTTTTAATAATGACCCCATCTACAAATCCACTAAGTTTAATAAAGATTGACGACCATTCTAAAAATAATAATAGTAAAATTATAACTTATAATATTAACACTTTATTACAGCAGTTACGCATTTTCAACAATTTGAAAGAATGAACCAATATTAAAAAACTTAGTGACGTCCTCTACAGAGTCAGATGTAATAATTGCGAAAAGTGTTATGTTGAAACTATGAAAACAACATCAGTACGACATTGCTATCAATAAAAATTCAACGCGTTTGTCACAACATAGTATTGCTACTGGACATAGGTTCAATTCAGGTGATCCGGATATACTTGATATTGAACAAAATCTTAACAAACGCTTGATTTCAGAAATGCTTTACATGATCTGTTACTTCCACGTCAATAATTCAATAATACAATTTTTCTTTGATGTGTTTGAGCGTTTAGCAACTGCTTAAGGTTTGTCCAGTCAGTTTTGAAACAAATTGTACGTTTAATATAATATTTGCTTTCCCATTTATCTATTTTATTACTATAAAAACTTCGTTAACGTTTTTAATTACAATTAGAATGTCATCGTACTTTAATTTTAATTATCATTTAAATGACTTGGTTTTCGCTGTTTCTTGCTGACTGGTATGTATGTATCTTTTCTTTTTGATGAACCATCTTGTAATACTGTATTTGTATATTAATGTTGTTAAATTTTGTTAAAAATTTTAGCTTGAAAGAGGCCAGTGTGGACCGAAACGTAGCAAACATAGCTAATTTAATAACAAATGATTAAAGAACCGTAATTTGCTCAATTTGGCATATCTTTATCCTGAAAATCATTCATTATTATTATTCGCCCTATTTGGTACCCTCTGATTATTATTTGTTTCGAAATTTTAAAAATGATCTGTTAAAACGCAAATTTATAAATGCTGACCATGTAGAAGTACAAGTTAGTGGCTATTTTGCCTCAAAAAATTCAGCCAGGACTTTAATATGTTCAAATCACGACTGTCCGTCGTAATTTTAAAGAAGGAAATAATAATATTATGAAACCAAACGCTCAGAAAAAAGTGTACATTGAGAGAAAACATCTTTTAATTTCAGAAATTTTTATTATTGATGATTTTGTTTATTTGTTTCAGACATAATTTCTTTAAATTAAAGTAAACAATAAACGAAATCAGCGCAAACTTTCAAGGCTTTATACTTTATATTATAGACTGAAAATTTATCGAGTGATCCTCGTACTTTAAAATATGAATAGTCACGATTTGTGTGGAACCAATTACACTTAATCACCGTTTGGTAATGCTATGTTAATATTTAAATTAAATAATTTTAGGCGCCACTATTATGGCATGCGGTTGCATTGTATTGTACAATCAAAGTCATGATGACCTAAAGTTAAAAAAATTAAATCTATAATAGTTAACTGTGGGAATACATTGCATTATCTCAAGGTCAGATTTGTGTATGTTATTTAATTTTATACACATTTAACGCAATTTTCAACGAGTGTATAGTCAGTTTACATAAGTTTTAATACAAAAACAAAACCATAATCGTTAATAGTCCCGAGAAAGTGTTTGTACTAGCTTAGCAAATATTAGAAATCGTGGAAAATGTAAACTCTCCGTGCTTTGAAGGTATTAAAATATATAAAAGATTGTTGAACAAAACAATGGAGAAATTTAGTTGAAATACAAATTCTAATAAACAATTAGTATTATTAAATTACACAAGGAGTTCGATTTGACCTACATTTAAATTAGTGAATAATCCATGCATGCGGCAAATACAATGACGATTATGATATATCAGTGATTCAATGTGATTATGGGTATTAACATATGCGTAAATAATTAATACATTACCCTTCCAAATTGAAATTCCCCGTCGTACAAACATCGTTGATATCGTGTTTTTCCAAGCCCACCTTGGCTATTGCAACTGGTTGACTCAAGGCTCTGCAAGGGTATTCCCAAAGAGGTTGCGCCTCAACGTTTTCATCACTTATAGACGAAGACATCTATAAATACAATACAAGGTATTACTAAATTTTTACGGAGAAGCGAAGAGTGCGTTCAGGAAAAGAAAAACCGCTGCACATTGTGCGGTCTATTAGTATATAATTATCATAATATTCGCGACATTTTGACAAGGTTTTAATTAGTGGTAGAATAAAAGAAATAAGTACCGCGCTCATTAAAAATTTATGCTGGCGTCAGTGGAAATCTTCGCGATTTCCTTTAAATCAAATGAATCAAATCATTTGTAATTCTTTAATTATCACTGGAATATGTATAAGTAGAACTTTGTACCCAATTTATTTTCAAAGTACAACAACTGACCAGTGAAAATACTAATTCTAAATCCGTTTCAGGTCTACACATTAATGTTTTTCTAAAAGAAAACGTCACGTATAAACAATATAAAGAATATTGAGTCAAATACTGTACACATATACATATAGTGTATCCGCAAAAAGATCAAAAAACTTTAAGATGAATTTGAATATTTTTCTTATCTCTTCAAGAGAAATTAAATTATTGTTTTCCTAACACTATTCTTTAATACTTCTGCATCAATTGCAAGCCTGCTTCAATAAACTATTGGTATTATTTTTATCGCAAAAGTAAAAATCCATGATCGTTAGATCTGGGTGATCAGAAAATGGGACCAGAATTAAATATCTATTTTTCTTAAAAATGCTAATTCAACCATTCACAATTTGTCAAGTCGAGTGGGAAAGATGATCGTCGTGTTAAAAATATGATGAATATCTTGCTTTGTATGGAAGTTCGTCCAAAAACTGATTCAAAATATTTCCTTCAATAAAATACAATGATAAGAAGTGGCACACAAGATATTAGTTTTTCAAAATGTTGCTGACAATTCTGCGAGCAAAGTAATACAAACCGATTCATCTGAAAAAATTATATTTTTACGGAAATTTCTTAAATGTTATTACCTACAATAAAACAAATTGATAACTTTCTGTTCACGTACTAAATCAATTCCTATCATAGTACACATTTCCGACAAAATTCGTGTTAATATTCAGTTCAATGTTAAACTAGGCGATAACGTTACGCAAGCTGAATACTGCATGTGGTAATGAATGCCCACATCGCAACACTATGTCCAAATGCTATCATTATTTCAAACAAGGTGGTACAGAAATCGCCACGCAGACACAAGAAGAACTACCTCCAAACCCGATTAATCCGAGATTGTTAAAAGTCATCACTTGGTCTTGTGTGGTGAAGAATCCTGAAACATCACTGGTACTACTTTCTGTTGAACTCGGCGAGTCAAAGGATGCCTACAAGACATCATCAAAACGCGTCTTCACTTCAGAAAGGTCTTGGCAAAGTGGGTGCCTAAGTTACTGCCTAGTGAGCAAAAGAAGAGAAGAGTTGATGATCCTCAATCGATTTTAGACTACCGTGGTGCCGAATAGGACGATTTATTGAACAATCTGCTAAGTTTCGATGAAACTTGGATCTACTACGAACCACCACAGATCTGAAATTGAGCTTCCGAATGGCAGCTTCTTGGTTAGTTATCGTCAGAAGTCGAACGTACCAAAATGACGTTCAAAAAGATCATGGTTACTGTGTTCTGGAATAAAGATGGGATCGTGCATATTGACCATCTCAAATAATAATAATAAACATTTATTGTCCAACAGATTTCTCTCTATAAAGAACAAAATAGGAAATAATAATAATAATATCAACATGAGATCATACCAATAAATCGATAGCGATTCTTAGTATTTCCTTAAGGGGAGTAAAATTAATGTCACAATAGGATGATATTAAGTTAAAACTACGTGACATGGCAACAATCGGTGAGTTTAAAGAGGCATTAAGGCGAGCATACGGTGTATAAAAAGTGAAACTATATCTAGTTGAAAGTCTAGGTACAAGAAACTGGAGCTGTGATAGTAAATCTAGCGAGTCAATCTTATTATGTATCGGGTTATAGAGAAATTTTATTAAGTGTAATTGACGTCTAACTTCAAGTGATTCTATATTAAATATATTGAGCAATATCTGGTAGTCAAATCCTTAGGAAGGATATGTTTCCTCTTCCCTAAAATACAGAAACTTCAAAAATCTTCTCTGGACTGTCTCCAAGTATACTTTGTGGACAGAATATAAAAGAACCATACTCAAGCTTCGATCTCAACACCTTCATTGATGATGATACTGTGTTATCTCTGTGTAGGCCAAATGTCAAAGATGTATCAAAGTAAATTCCCAGATCCTTTACCACTGAATCCCTCTCAAGTATGTATAGTGTGGTAGTTTATTCGTGAAGCATACAATTCTACACTTTGCTATATTTAAGTGAAGTCTGTTAGCAGTACACTATTCCGAGATTATACTTAATTGAATCTGTAGCCGCTGGCAATCAGCATTTGAATCGATTGATGTATAAATCTTCGAATCATCAGCGAAAACATTCTTTCTACAGTCAATCAAGTCAATAAGATCATTGATAAACAACAGGAATAGTAGAGGTCCCAAATTTGACCCTTGAGGTACTCCTGAGCTAGCCCTGAATAAGTATGACTTATATCCATTATAAACTACGTATTGCATACGCCCAGATAAATAGGAGTTTAAGAAATATGTGAAAGCATTACTGAACCCATATGACTGAAGTTTGCGGAGCAGTAGTTTGTGATCAATAGGGTCAAAAGCTTTCGATATGTCTGTATAAATGACATCCACCTGGCCGCAGTCATCGAATTTATTCAGCGTATATTGCGTGAAGTTGGCCAGATTTGAGATTGTTGATCTTTTTTCCATAAAGCCATGCTACAGGACAGATTCAAACACTTTAGCAAAGTTATTAAGTAATGATATTGGACGATAATTCCTTACATCATTTGAAGATCCACTCGTTAGTACAGGACAAACTTTCGTACACTTATACATACAAATCGGAAAATGTCATAGTTTTTAGTGACAAATTGAAGATAGTTGTTAACGTATGTTGTTGCATTAACATTTTCACAAGGCATGTCACTGTTAGTACTACTAACGACGTAAACACTACTAAATTAAGTTGCAAAAATATTGACAATATCTTGTGGCTGGTCAAATGTATCGTTATCGAGGTGTATACATCCAGGAATCCCAGATCTCCCATTTTTACTATGAACGTATAACCAGAAGTTCTGAGGATTGGTATAAATAGAAGCCTCGGCGTTAGAAACATACTCTTGGTAAGCAACCTTTATCTGTTTCTTAATTAACGTACGGAGATATCTATACTGTTCGAGTGCATTTGTGTTATTGTATTTTTTGTATTGCTTAAAATAATATGACTTCAGTTTAATAATCCGGTAAATCTGTCAACAAAACATACTACGTGAACCTTCATGAGGTGGTCAATGTCGAGATTCCGGTTAGGAATTTTAAACAAGGGAACCTACTATTAATTTTTATACCAATTATTTTTCATTCATTTTTCCATCCACATCTAACGTTGCTTTGATTAAATTTGAAAAGTAAGCACAGTAGTGGGTTCGGTAACTGTGTGGTCTCTAAAAAATATACGAAGTAACTGTAGAAATAACACGATACAGTAGATTAAGTTCCGAAAAATCCATGCAGATGCGTATGGAAAAACGTATGCCATGGAAAACTGCTACTGTGAAAAGAATTTCTTTGCTTATTTCTGGTATCTACCAAAAAAACAAAACCTTTTTGGTAGTGTACTTATTATTCCATGTTTAAGGGTACTATCAAAGGTAACCACAACAGAGATATAAGCTGTGTCTCTCAAAAAATTTAAAGTTTTGACCATGGACGAGATAGTATCCTGTATATATCAAGCTCCAAATGAAATATATTTCATTAATACGATAAACAAATTTATTTTAATTTAGAAGTGTTTAATCAAGATTTTTTGTAACAGGTACCTTTAATATTTGAGATAGCTGAAGCTTGCCGTAAACAAGAGCTTGTTCAGCTAGAAGTTGATAATATTCAGGATCTGCAATCCACATTACTGATCACTTTGATACAAAAATGCAAACGTAGCTGGTACATATGAGAGAGATTTATTATAATATTGCCGGTACAGATAAATTTACTTGTTTCAAAAATTATTTCAATTTTGAAAATAATACATAAAAATATTTTTCATCACTACAAACATGATACAAGAAAAGATTCTGGTTTTTAAATATTTACGGGACAATGTTTCTCAATACGTTTATGTAAATAATCTGTGGTCGGGTAACGTGTTTACGAACTTGACTGATTATTAGATTCCAGTTAATTTATGGGTACCTGCATTTAAACAAAAAAAAAACAAACAAGAACGTGTACAATACTGTGCATTTTACATCTACCTGATGTAAAAATATCTGGATATAGCGAATGATATTTTTAAGATAGGAATCCCGTCTATTATGCCTGTCGCAATTATACCTAAAAATAGATCCCAAGATTTTAAAGATTAATAAAAAGCGAAAGGCTGAATAATGTTGGAATTTTTATTTTATATCCGTTCAAGTATAATGCATGCAATTTATTTTTACTGCAGTGAAATAATGCACTCTATAGAAAAACAAAAAAAAAACTATTGTTGTAGCAATAAAGATTACAGCAATTATTAATTTAACTGGAACACATGCAAATAGAGTAACTAAAGTTAACATTAACAAAAGATTTATAATGATATCACATTTAAACTATGCTTAAACCATATATGGAAATTGCAACTTTCAACACATTTTTTTTAGTCAGGAAATCAATCTAAATAAATTAAGTAGGCGTCAAAGGCAAAATCCAACAGAGCCTTATTATAAACATTAATGTTTTTTGTTACTGCAAGTTTTTCGCGCTCAAAATTTTGAGGGTAAGTCAGTATTTAAAAAATGGGTTTCTTGCAGATGTCTCACTAAAGATTCTACAATAACAAATTACACGTGGATAAAAATGCCGATGTGTCATCAAAACCAATATGAGATTAATGCTAGAGGTGTTGGGAAAGCAAACAAAATTATGATTAATCAATAAACTTTTAATGACATAAATTGGCCAGAAAAAGACGTCCTATTTTAACAAATAATCTCTCAATTGGCTATTACTTAATTATTATTTTATTTAAATGTATTTCTGAAAAAAGTATATAATCTATGTAACTCGTAAAACATATTTGATCTTGCGCTGTATTTACATATTTTTTACTTTTTGTAATGAAAAACACAGCATCAATTTTATTACTTAAATGAATTCCAAATTACTGGTTAATACTGTCTTTGTTATTTAAGATCTTTTGATACAAACCACAAATCGTTTAGTAGCCAAATTTAAAGTTTTCTATAACGCTCACCTTGTTATTACGGCAGAGCAAAGGAAGTGTAGGACGCATTTTTAAATACATTTTCTTAAGAATCGTAATTAATTCATGCATGTTTGGAAATTCCGTTATAAAGAATACGGCAATTTATGCATCATACTAGCAGTACACGAAATATACCCACATAAGATTTGGAAATTTTGGAATAAAGCTTTTTCATGTGTAAGCATCAATCATCTCATTGTATATAAAAAATATATTATAAAATTATTTATACTTGATTATCCTAACGGAAAATTTAACAATTACTAGAGGGACATTCCAGAAAAGTTCAGAGAAGAAGACATGGTAACCACTGAATTACCAACGCTAATCGTACTTAACAGGATTATTTCTGCAGTATCTTATCAGGATGCCGCTGACTAAAAACACTGCCCAACACAATTTTTTTCTCATACACCATTAGGTTTTATGTTTATTTGAATAATATGAAAACATAGACTCAAATAACTCAAAAACTAAGAAAGATAGGTGTATGAGACCTTAATACGAATCGATGTAGAATTTCTTGCTGAATTAGGCACTACAATAAAAAGTACTATGTGCCATAAAAAAAAAAGAATTTTTAATGTTTGAAGATATCTGAATTGGTTGCTAATTTCTGCACACCCTGTATAAATATTGTTGAAAGTTATGACTGTTCTCAGTATCTATGACCCTTTACTTTTGTTTGCAGAAGTTTGGTACCTTACGCTTCAAAAGGCTTTAGAATATTAATTTTTCTTTAAGATGGTGCAATAGGAAAATATTATGGAAAATTGTAAATATCTTCGAAACAGCTGAATTTAGGTAAAGAGAACCCTGATATAAAATATTTGCAAATAATCCGTAGAATCGATTGCATTGAAAAAAAATATACCATTGTGAAAAATGGAACACCCTGTATAAGTGAAAGTAGTTTTAGAACATGTGCCATATCAATTCAAGTAACCTCCGTATAATGGTTTTTCAGAAAAAATATCCACAAGGGGAGATATGGTACTTGGACGCACTAGAGAGACACCCTGTACAAACAATTACTACCTGACCTAACTCTTTCATTTTATTTTTCTCATTTACAATATAAGAACATATGAGACAAATACAAATAAACATACAACAAAACCAAAAATGTGTATACATACATAGGTAGCAAATAAATGTTACAAAATTTTATTCAAATATTTATGTGAGTTAGTTTGTTTTGTTTATTTGTTCAAGTCAAGTTTTGCAGCCAATAGTTTACAATATTGATATTAACTGCGACTGCTTCGCCAACAACTTTTGCGCTGGTAATGTCATGTTGTTTTTTAAATCTTTCAATCCAACTTCTACTAATTGTACTTTCACTGTTCGTTAAGAATTTATTGCCGAAATCTTCAGCTTTGTTTAAACCATTTTAATAAATTTTTGTCAACTTCTAGGTTGGCAGGTTTTTTAACTTTTTTTAGTGCTTTTCGTTTTTTTTTTTAATGTAATACAGCGTTAACATCACTTATTTTTATAACTCACGGCGTTTATTTTCTGGGAAGTGTCTTATTTTATCGTGAAGAGTTCGTTATAATAGAAAACTTCTGAAATTTTATACATAAAATGCGATTCGGTTTATCCGAAAGATCGTTTTATACGGGTTCGTTATATTTGGTAAAAATTAACATTGTTTTTATGGAACTTTCGTGTGTACTTTGGAGGTTGGTTTGTTATAACCGCGAGTTCGTTTTAACCAGGTTCGTTATAAGTGAACATTACTGCATATCAGGACAAGGAATGGATAGCACGGTGTGCTGTTACTCTGGGGGCTGGTCAAACGGTAATATGATTTGCCGTAAACAAACGGACCATTTGTCTGATTGCTACTTTTGCTGCACGAAAACTTTCGGTTTCTCTAACAAAAATAAGAATAAGACTAGTGTGTCTTCCATTACTCGTCCAATACGTCATTCAGAAGCCTTGTCAGTAGCAAGACCTATCTATAGGAGTTTCGAGTGAAGAATATGCCATTATAGATGCAGAGGAAAAAATTTCCGAGTTATTATCGACCAGCGACAATGAAAATTTCCCATCTCTAGAAGACGGACCTCACTTAGTAAATCAGTCAGAATTAAACGACCTTATTCGAGATCTGAACTTGTCAAAAGCTCAAGCAGAAATACTAGAATTTAGACTTCAAGGGTGGGAGCTGTTAGCTCCGAACACACATATTTCTATGTATCGTAATCGCCAGAAAGAACTTTCACAGTATTTTTCAACAGAAGAAGGTCTTTCATTCTGCAATATCGTCCATGATTTGATGCTAAATTAGGTCATTAACACAACCCAGAAGAATGGCGTCTATTTATTGGTGTTTCGAAATTGAGTCTGAACGCTGTCCTTCTTCACATAGGAAATGTTTATCCATTTATCCCGGTTGGCTACGCAATCCATATGAATGAAACTTATGAAAATATGATTCATCTTCTCGATAACATTAATTATAAAGTGGTAGCATTCTACTCGGTGTACAACTGGAGTACCCAAAACACTGCTGTTTCCTTTGTGAGTGGGATAGTTGATGGAGAAATTACCACTACGTTCAGAGCTCAGTATATTCCTGGACAAACGCATATACTTCATAAGGCACTTGTAGGAACTGATCAAATATTTCTACCGCCATAGCGCAATGGATAAGGATGGTCGTGGATTCCAATACTTTCAACAAAAATTTCCCAATATTTCAAATACAAAACTTAAAGAGGAGTCTAAATTAAACGTCTACAACAAGATGCACAATTTGAGGAGAAGAAAGGATTTGCCCTAATTCGTTGGTCTGTCGAAAGCGATCCAGAAAATTACTAATTTCTTAGAAAATAACTAAGACAGAAAGTGGGAACAAACTTTATTGGCAAGAGAAATTATGAATTTAAGCCCCTCAAACTTGTGTTTATTAACGAAATATATTAAATCTGTTACAAGACGGGCATAGAATAATGTTTTTCATAGACGAAAACGTAATTGTATCGGAAATTAAGAATTTATTTTTCGTAAATCTGTACACAATTATAAAGGCGTACCGCGAGGAATCTGAGATTTTTCTATCGCTAGAAAGTGCTGCTTACGGCGGCGATAGGGACAATTAAAACCGCTCCAGTGATAATATGTTCCTATGAATCACTTTAATATCTAGGGATGGATTCAGGTAGCAATTTGTCGTTTTCTTTTCACACTTGGCTATGTACGAAGTTTTTTTGTATTAGATTTCAGCCGTTGTAGGCCAATGAAACAGCAAATTAATTAAATACCAATTTATTTTTAATTAATTTGCTGTTTCGTTGACCTACAAGTCGAAATATACTGCAGGAACTGAAAGATTTAGTTTTAACAAAACTTTTATTCCTTGAAGTTTGAGTGTGTTGTAACTGTTGTGCGTTAAGTGAAAATATCATTGATTGATCAGACTACACTTTAAACGCAAGGGGACGTCTAACATCAACAAATTCAACAGTTTCTCCAGATGGAGTTGGTAGGGACGGCTCAATAATCGAGGTTAAATGCCTATACTTTGGCTAGGGATATATTCGTTGAGGTATCAATTGAGAAAGGCCTGATAACGTTTTTGGAATTATCTGGAGATTCATATCTTTTAAAACGCAACCACGACTATTTTTATCAAGTTAAAGGACAATTAAGTATTTGTAATAAGGAATTTTGCCATTTGGAGTGTGGACAACAACATTTTTATCCGATGTATATAACTTCAGGATCGGATAAAATTTAACTAGAGAGTGATCCAACGATCATTTCCGACTTTTTGTGGTCTAGAGACACGAGAGACAATCAGTCCTGTTATTTTCAGTGTTCGATTACTACTCAAAGTTTGTGAAAAGTGCGATAAACTTTGACATTTTTATATGTAACTTTAAGATCGGATAAAATTTAACCGTAGGGTGGTCAAACGATAATTTTCAATTTTCTGTGGTTTAGAGACACCATAGAATAAATTCTATTATTTTCAGCGTTTGACCACCTCTCAAAATTTGTGAAAAATGCGATGCAAGAGGTTGTGACATTTTCTGGGTTTGACGTCATTTTATTGGAGATATTAACTTGTTTTTTTCATTTTTTTCGACTGTTGTTGAGTTAAGTTTTCAAAAAAATTACTTGGTGGTCAATCATGGTCAATACTATATCGCTACAAAATTTTAGTTTGTAGTAAAACAAATTCGAAAAATTTTTTTTTTGAAAATTTTGAAAATGTGAATGCTGGTCAAACATGGTCAATCGTATCCGATGAGCAAAATGTCTATATTGGCTAATTTTAGCATTTTCGCTGTTAGACCTCAAAATATAGGTATAGCGGCTGTAGCCTAAACAAAAGGTGATCAATCGAAATCGCTGATGGTCAATAGTGGTCAATAAATGGTCAATTCTTTCTAGCACTTTTGTCGATATTTAACCAGTTTGTGGTACCAACCTCGCGGACCTTTACATATTCTGTATACCAGTACACTGGCGCCATCTATTAAATACTAGACGAAAATCCAGTTAGTGAATGAAAATGATAAATATCTTTACCTACATTTGAATCTTTTCTTAATTTTATTCATTATCTAAAATTTATATTTGAAAATAATCTTACCTCTATTAACTCATCGAAAGGTCCCATTTTAAAGCCTTCACATTCAGTTAAAGGTGCCCGAATTTTGTGCAGATCACGGAACTCGACAGCCATACCCTTTATTATACCGCCTTTCGGAAACACTTGAATATTATCATCACAGAAGTCTTTGAAAGGTTTTAAGAGATACATTAATCTAAAATTATCCCATGGCACAATACTAGTACCATAATGTGGTTCACCAAACACTATATTAAATTTTAAACCATTACCGAGTTCATGAAGATCACTAACAGATTCTATAACTTCTACAGTGTCCAGATCATTATGCGCAACAATACTTTTCATAAATGATCTCGATAATAAACTGGGTTCTACACAAACAACTTTTTTAGCACCTAATTTCGCGGCTACTAATCCATGATGAAAACCATGACTTAATATAAGCACGACACTTTCTTTAGTGATATATTTCTCAAGTAATGCAACATATTTCTTACTACGAACTCCATCATTTAACTGTCCTATTCTCGTTCTGGGATATGTGGAATGGAGATTACAATAACAAAACGGTCGAATATAATCCTCTTCAGAAATGCTTTCCAGATCTTTTTTTATGTTAAACCAAACAGAGAATTCATCGTGACAACTTATTAAATGTATTTGTTCATGTTTAGTAACTTTTATATCTTTCGGTAAATAATAAACAGCTTGCATCCAATGGTCTCTCCACGGTATATCTTTATTGTTTTTATTATAATCAGGATGCGCCCAATATGGTGCACAGCTAAGAGTTATTTCATTATTAATATCCATGACTAAATCCCACCACATAAATACCGCTTGTGCTACGCCATCTCGTTCAACTTTAATAGTCTGTACATTTTCTCTATCATATAAGAAAGGCGTTTTACCAGAAAAATCAAAATGAAATACAACTCGAGGTGATACAATTGTTTTAATAAACTCCACAGGTAATTGTGATAATTGTATATCATGAACAGCAACATCACCAGGACATTCCTTTACCTTTGGAGGAATTTTCAATAACAATTCACCATCCTCGTTATATACATTTTTTAAATTATTCCAATTTTGTACTAGAGGGCCTTCAACAATTTGCGCATACATTACAGCTGAATGAGGTATTACGATACAATCTTTCTCTAATAATTCTTCATGTGCCTTCTTAAACGTATTCAAAGCACCTTCTCCAATTAATTCTGTATCAAATACTTCCGTAACTAATATGTTTGCCCTAATTCTCATATCATCATCATCATTTTCTCCAACAGTCAAATCTGTAGATCGCTTCGAACAACCTACAAATATAATATATTCAAATAAAAGCAAATTGATCAAACTTAATTGATTACCTTAATTTTTTCAGACAATCCATTTAATGCAATAATTTTAATTGCACATTCGCTCATTGGAATAAAACCTTCGCAAGCTACAATAGAATCGGCTCCATGTCTCGCGGCTAACATCGATAATAAACCTGTGCCTGTACCGATGTCTAGAACGTTGGCTTTTTGACCTTTCTGATGTAGGTAATCTATAGCTACTTTTAGTGCGGCCTCATATTTTTTATTTCTTTCTGTGTCATGTAACATGTCTGCATAAGAAGAACGTGCAACTTCCTGGTGGTAATCGTAGTCCTCATTTTGCAAGATCCATTCGAAGTTACCGGTAATCGGATTTAATTTTTGTGTGAATGTACTCATTTTATTTTCTATGCAATTTATAATACAGTTTCGTAATATTCTATTCAAAAACATGAAAAAGTTTGGTTATGAAATTTTATTCAAACTTCAAACATGTGTCAGTGCCAATTTTGAAGATTGATCGCCATCTATTAGTTGATACTTTAATACAATAGTACCAGAAGTAATTTTCGGACATCTATTGACTAATTTTATAACTTGAGCTGCAAGTGTAGTTCATATATTGTGTAGAAGATGGCGCTGATATTAACAACATTAAAAACTAATCAACAAATTAATAACAAATTAATTTTGGTAATTCATTAATTATAGAACAATCAAATCTCATTTACTAGGTGCTTAGGTTTGATAGACACTTGGATATAGACGTATTGTTGTTGTGTTGTTGCTGTATCATCTTTTTCAATTTAAATGCCAATTTTTCAGAGGGAAACAGGTATATTTAGGGAATAAAAGCTTTGCTAAAGCAAATTTAATTATTCAGAAAAAAATCATGGGAGCAGTAATCTTTTTTAGAAAAATTAATGTCTCGTTAAAGTAAAGTCTTTGTTTACTAACTGAAAATTCATAGCAGAAACATTTGCGATTAATATGAAAAAGATGGTACGTCTATATGTAAGTACAACATGTGTATGCGACAAATATAGTTTCTTGGGGAAGATTTGGAAAAATTCTAGTTTCTGCGCGATATAATCATGCCCATCAATCGTCATCAACACAACAAAGATAGAATTTAGTCTTGTCAACATTTCATCAATTTGTTTTCAAGACTTTCCGTTTCGAAATATTATTTCATTCTAGAATTTTTTATTGTTATGTCTCGCCTCTAGTTCGATGAGAGAAATACATATGGGGCTTCGACAGACGGCTGCTTTTGCTGTACAAAGACCTTCGGGTTTTCCAGTAAAAATAATGATAAAATTTTACCTATCCTAATTTACCTTCTGCCACTCGTCCAGTTCCCCATTCGGAAGCTTTGCCAGTATCAAGTCCTATGTATGTTTCGAACCAAGAACATGTTGAAACCGAGATAGAAGAATACATTTCAGAGTTGTCGGACACAGATGAAGAATATTTGCTATCTCAAGAGGACACGCCTCGTCTAATAAATCAATTGGAATTAAATGATCTAGTTCGAGATCTCAATTTATCAAAAACTCAGGCAGAAATATTAGGATCAAGACTGCAAGAATGGAAGTTGTTAGCTCCGGGTACGCCTATTTCTGTATATCGAAATCGCCAGAAAGAACTGTCACAGTATTTTTCAACTGAAGAAAGTCTTTCATTTTGCAAAAATTTTGACGGTTTAATGTGAGAATTAGGTTACAAACACCAACCGGAAAAATGGCGTCTTTTTATAGATGCTTCTAAATTGAGTTTGAAAGCTGTCCTTCTACGTATAGGAAACATCTACCTCTCCATTCCTGTTGGTCATGCCGAGCACATGAAGGAAACATATGATAATATGACACGTCTCCTTGACAAAATCAATTACAAAACCTATAATATCAGTGCTGATGTCAAAGTAATTGCAATTCTACGTGGTCTACAACTTGGATTCACAAAGTATTGCTGTTTCCTTTGTGAATGGGATAGTCGAGCGAGAAATTTGCACTATACTGTTAAGCAATGGCCAACCAGAGTACAATATACTCCTGGAGAAAATAACGTAGTCCATAATTCGTTGGTGAAGCCTCATAAAATACATTTACCACCATTACAGATAAAATTAGGTCTGATGAAGAAATTCGTCAAACCATTGGACAAAGAGAGACCAGGATTTCGATACCTTAAACAAAAATTTCCTAATATATCTGAGGCAAAACTTAAAGAGGGAATTTTTATAGGACCTCAGATTAATCTGTTACAACAGGATCGAGAATTTGACCTACTCTTGAGCGATTTAGAACGGACTGCTTGGAATGCATTTAAAAGTGTGACAAAGAATTTCTTAGGAAATAAAAAATCTGAAGATTACGAGGAAATTGTTAGTGAACTTCTTAGAAGTGACCATGCATTAGGCTGTAATATGAGTCTTAAAATACATTTCTTGCATTCGCACCCGAACTTTTTTCCCCCGAATCTTGGCGATGTTAGTGACGAGCATGGGGAAAGATTTCAACAGGATATTTCCACTATTGACTGCTGACTACTGTTAGACTTTAATTTCGGAATGTTCTTCATCCCAATATAAAAGAAAAGTGAAAAGAAAGACTTTCTAAATACGTCCCAGAATAGCATATGCTTAGTTAGTGTTAGTATTGTATGATCAATATGAATTTCATTTCTTTATAATACCAGACGTGATAGAAGATATTTGTTTTTATAATAATTATTAGGAATATAAAACAAAATAAGTTTGTAATTATAAAGAAAAAAAAAGAAAATTTGTTGTTCTGTGTAATTTGTCCGAACAATATATATTTTAAAAATCAAGTGTAATTAACAATAGAGACGGCAAGGCATTAAGGGCTACTAACAACAGTCAACACCTTTTTAATTCCATAGTAGTAACAAGAACAAAGTAGAGAAGAAAGATTGGAGAGAATAAAATAACATGTATAACTTGTTTGGTGAAACATTTATTATATAATAAAGTATAATAAATATTATATGCATCTTCCATTTGACAATCACAGAAATAAATTAAGAAAATATTTTATAATGTATGAAGCCCGCTCATTTCTTATAAGTATAAAAACTACAAAAATACAACATAATACGTGCGGTTCATTTGCGTCTACACGTGTATGCACATTAGTATTTAATAAAATAAAACTACCAATATCCTTTTTAGTTGTAAATAGCTTTTAAACTTTTCTCTTTTATTAAACATCACAATCAATACTTAAATAGAGGTAAAAACTTAATAACTGGTCAAGATTGGATTTGATTAGAGAAAATATTACTAAAATAGAATTCCATCGAATAAGTATTTATTTCTTAGCGAAAGTATCTTTATTTTGATATCCTGACACGTATCCTGAACCGTCCACGAGATCTTTTCTGCCAGCTATCCCTTTTCCTTTCCCGCTTTCGTCGAAACGCTGCTTATGAGTACCTGTATACTTTGAGGTGTCTGTTAGCCTATTAACAGTTTCCGTGGTTTTGTTAAGCTGTAAATTAAAACAACAATTAATCGATTAAATTAAATTAACTTGTTTTAATTTTATTGTAGTAGTAGATACATACCCCGGCACCACTAACGCCAGGTTGACCGCAAGCCGCCAACTTTTCTTTAATTTCTTCCAGTTCGACTTTTTTCGCTTTCGCTAGCTCGTCCAAAAATTTCTTATAATCAGCGATACCCAACTTCATGCTTTTTAACTTTTTGAAGTAGATACCAGTATCGGTGGTGGTTATTTTCTTGCCGTCGATAACCTTGGCCTGTTTCATCCATTTATCGCTCTGCGACAAAGTTATATGTTTGCCGTCCGATTTGGGGTCGCCGAATTTGGAAAAGCTCTTGAATTGGTCCTCGAAAGTTGACGCACCGGAAGACTTAGTAGGCGTTGTCGGAGTAGGAGACGGTGAACTTGGTTGATGTTGCTCTCCATTCTCTATTTTCAGAGCCTCTACCTGCGCTGTGGGTGGATCCGCCGATTTGGTTTCGTCCGACATTTTCGGTCAAACTGTAATTAAGATATAATATGAAAGAAGTAAATCAAGATAGAGTAATTATAATCGTTATTCCGTAAGAAGCTGACGTTTATAAAATTGCGAAGGTTTAAAATTAGATTACTAATATGCAATCTGATCTATTTAATATTCGGGAGACTTTTTTGGATTTGTTTATATGACTATTAGATGATTTATTGTCAATAATGATGCTATTAAAATAAAATTAGGAAGCATTAATCTTTTTGCGTAAATAGAATTGAAGATATTGTCAAAACAATGATAATTCAAATTTAATATTCTCTTTTTATTTTATAACTGAATATATCCAGTGACCAGTAAGTTACTTCCGCAATCGTTTTCTGTTAATTAAATTAGCAGTAATTGCAGCGACATCAATCGTGTTAGATTATATTGATTGAAATTGAGCCGTAGCGGTTTTGTAGTGAATTTTAACAAGGTAGGTAATGTGAAACTTGTGAAAGAAAAACAAATAGCACGAATGAGATAACAATCAAATAACTTCTGCTATGGCTAAATTAGGGATCACGATAAGTATTATTTGATTGTCTTCAGGTACAGCTTTAAAAATCTTCTTTCCCACACATGCGGACACAATAACAAAACCTTTCTATATCATTTAAAATGAAACATTCAAAATTTCAAAGTAAAGTTTTATGAAAAAAAAAGAAACTGTATCAATATAGAGTGAACGCACGAACCTCGTGTAATAAATTTACGTGGGAAAATATCTTCCTTTCTAAGAGCCAGTCCCTTGTCCCTGTCCTTTGCTCTTGTTTTCTTTTATTAATAATGCTAAAATAATATCTGTACAAGCTTTCTTTCGATAAGACATAGTTGAATACCAACTCGAAACTGAATGTATTGTCAATAAATATTTATCATGCGAAGTAAACTCAGTTCATCAATATTTATTGACGTGATTGACAATATTTTATTGACATTATTTAGTGATCGTCGTCTGAGGTCTGCTTAAGAGGTCCACAAATTGAACAAATAAAATAAAGTTTGCAATTCGGAACATTTTCTGTGTTACTTGGTTACCATCAACAGAGAACGAGGTGTGGGGTGATTACCGAGATGTGATTACAGAAATTATATGCAAACCTATATGTAACCCATATAACATATTCAATTGATTGCGGAAAAGTTTTTCCAATTTGTTTGTTCAAACAACTTTATATGAAAAACTTGTCTTGAAATCTTGAAATTTTTATCTGGAAAAATCATTTCTTTATACTGGTCATAATTCATACAGGTTATTATTTGTACTGTTCAAAATTCATACTGGTCATTATTCATACTGGTCAAAATTGATACTGGGCAAAATTCATACTGGTCATTATTTATACTGGTTATTATTCATACTGGTCATTATTCATACCAGGAGCCCTACATATACATTCTTTAAAGTTTGGTAGCTTTGTTAAGAAGTATTTCTAGATTCGAGTTTGTAGAAACTTTTTTTCATACTTTTGTATCTGCCATCACCCCTATCATTCTTTAGGGGTTGTGGACATGCTGTATAAATGCAGAGTTACGTGAATATTGTTTAGAATAAAATATTTCTTGCGTAAATTCTTTGTGTAGGGCTCGAGAACGAAGCTATTACGCCGAAGAAGATCTTATTTCTGCACTTTTTTGCGTGCGACAACATTGTCATCGAAACGATTAATTTCCTTATTGGCTACAATTATGTAAGGATGATACTTCTCAATAAATATCTGCTCTACATTCCATTTTACATGTTCTTTCCTGACAAATAGTTGTTTCTGTCTGGCCTTCACCTGCTTATTTTGCAATTCAAGAAGCTCACCTTGACTGCTTCCACAAATTCATCAATCTCTCTCTCTCCGAGATAAAATGAAGCTGAAATTTTCTCCGGGTTGAGTGTAAGGTCCAACAACGAATCTAATTCACTTTCCTTGTGTGCAGTAGTGCAGAATATTAAAATGTTTTCAAAATTCTTTGTCATTTGGTAAGTAGGGCTTTGGTGAAGAATTTTGTATAACTTGTGGATCTATTGACAAAATTGTGCTCAACGTCTAGATCCGATGGATCCGCATTCAGGAAAGAAGCTGTGAGCAAGCAAAAGCAACGGTTTTGGGACAGTAAAAAGTAACTTTTTTATATCAAAATAATGAAAATCAAAGAGTAGGGCATTTAAATAAGAAAGAATTCCACGAGAAATAATTCTAATATAGAAAAATTAGTAACAACCTCTGTCTTAACCAGAATACTGTAGCAAGTATTGTGCAAAATGATACATAAAGAAAACCATTAAAAAAATAAATGGAAAAAGTTGAAAAATTTAATCTTTTAAAGGTCTAGTTAATAAGTTTTTGAGGCTATATGTTATGGAATAAGGTTGAAAAATTGCGTTTGATTGACTAAGTAGTGAATAAGGAAATCTATACCAATATGTCGCAAAAGATTCTTGTTTGATTTGATGGCTAACTGGTTTTGGATTGGTTTGCCCAGTCCTCTTAATCCGATTGAGTACTTTTGTTTTTGTTGTACGCATTCGAAACAGAAACTGTAAAGTAAAAGTCGACTTGTGTGTCAAATTTGAAGCAAATTCCTGTTACAGAAAGGAACAAAATTCAACCTGAATATGGTGGAGGTAACCTCCAGTGAATATTTATGTTCCGTCTAAAAAGTGAACAATTTTGATTCGGTGTTTGTATATTCATATAAACGAATGGTTTATTTTTTGTTGTTGTTTTATTCCAATGAAGTATGTAAACATTTTTTCCTAAAATTATAAACACAAAAGGCTATGGTATAAATAGTTCTGTTACATAGTGCACAGCAAAAATAATATATAGATTTTTAAACTACCTTTTCGTCACCTCTGATCACACTATAAATACACTTATCAGTATTCATATAACTAAATATTTACCCATATCATGACAATTACATTTTATGTATGTGTGTACAGCGTGCAAGGTGAATAGTAAACACATTTATAGGTTAGCCTATATACATATATCTGAAGTCATCCTTAAAATTCTCCTCAGCATACTAATGCAAATTAGTTGGATGTAGCTGTATTGTAGTGACGTAATACGTACTACTGGCTGGCAATAAATTACTGCCGTCTATCAAACGCGTGCAAGTTATACGTATTAGTTATCTAGATCTGTATCAATCAACTCTAACGGTCCCGTTACCCGGAAAATTCGCATTATCCGGGAAATGTGGGTCAAGCGTATTGCTGTCAATGTTGGCACGTTTCCGGCATACGCAGTTCTTTCGCAGGCTGAACTACAATAGATTAAGAATGTCTTTAATTGGTATATATGTAGGTATTTGTAGATTATTACCATAAATAACAAAGTATATACACATACATACATACATACGTATTTAATGTGTGAGAAGAACACAATACGAGGAAGATTGCGAATTCTTTGTTCGAAAAGAGAGAAATACAAATGAAGAAATACAAAATTAAATGATAATGTAGGTATGTATGTCTTCTACTGATAGGTATCCGGAGAATTATTAATGAAACGTATTTATATACGGAAATCAATTAAAAACTTCTTCACTGCTTCTACCTACACTATTACGACTGCTGACACAGCAAAACAATCCTTCCTTCTAATTATAATCACTCCGGTCCACATGGAAGAATTTCTTTAACTAACAAAATCATAACTGTATCATAAATCATGTCGTTAAGTATATGAAAACGCAGCCATGGGAAGAATTTGGTCATAAGGTCATAAGGAAAATTAGAAATTCTTCTATAAAACTTTGAAGTAACTATCACAAAACAGCCATAAAAGTAAAAAAAATGTAAAGGACAACGATGGAAAGAGGGGCAAAATTAATATTAAATAGATAAACAAAAACAATTTAAAGAACTAACAGGACTAAATAGAGAAGTCCACCTTAGAGAAAAAGAAGTACACATAGATTACAATAAAAAAATGTATATCCAGCCAAGAAAAGCAAGTATAAATTTGCAAGTACAATTTTGTAACTTACTAAACGATATATTGACAAAATAAGAAAACCTAAACACTAAAATATGGCGATAACATTGCCAATTTATACGAAATGGAAAATGAACGAACGCACAAACGATTGAGGAATTTATTAACTAGTATATCTGGAAGATACTAAAAAGGATATTAAAACAGAGGCTAAGAGATATAGTACAACCAGAATTAGAAGCTAAGAGAGAAATTTCTGAAAAACAAACAAAAATAAAGAAATACACATCATCAACACAAAAGATATCAGGGAAGCTCTAGAAAAAAAAAGGAGTAGAAGAATACATGTCGTAAGGACGTAAGGACAATAGAACTAAGTCAGAATTCATAACAAAGAACGAACAGAATTCGAAACAAAAATGAGATTAAAACAGTGCTGCATTCTCTGTTGCACTGTTTACGATAATAGATGATGTCATAAAAACTGCAATCAGAGATATAAGAGAATGGTAATTGGTATCTGAAGAATAGATAATCAAAACGCAGGATGACAAATATGAAAGTTAACATGGTCAAAACAAAGATCATGATAATGGCTGAAAATTAAAAGAAATACAAAATATGTTTAGAGAAAAGCCAACTAGAAGTCAAAAGTTTCAACTTCAAGCACAATAATAAAAGACAAGAAAGATAGATCAATGGATAGTAGAGAGAATAGGCAAGCTAGGCAGAATCATATTTATTTCATTTTTGGCAAAAAAGGAAATAAAAGGCAAACTACCTAAGTATATAAAAAATTAGTAAACGGCGGTGAGTCTTGGACGATTACAGATAAATACAAAAGTAGAATAATAGCAGTAGAAATCAGGTTTGTGAGAAAGATAGCAATAAGAATTGCAAGAAAGTACGGAATTAGGAATGAGGTGATAGAGCAAAGAAGGAACCTGAAATTGGTTAAGAGAGTTATGGAAGAGAGGCAGATGGGTTGGCTAGAATACAAGAAAAAAATAGAATAGGAACAAGTATAATAGGTTAGATGCAAAACTAAAATGAATTATATCAAAATCCAGCATTTAACTGTATAAGGATTTGCGGATTGAATACAATAAAAAGATGAATCTGTCAAAAAAACAGTTAGCTACATATATATCAAGCAAATATGCTAACATAAGTGATCATATAGATAGAGATTCGCACATATTTTTTCTGTGGTAATATGGAGATCTAATTTGGTCCAACTCAGCAAAATCACAGGTCAAGAGTCTAAATATTTTCACCTTTGTTTATAAATAATACACAGATTCATCGTGATCTTCATTTTCCGACACATAGTGACCAAGTAACGTCGCTGAGCAGGTTAAGATCAAACCACTGTGTTAACATATACTGTTCCTCAATTGGAAGATTTTTTGACAAAATAGGTCAATTTCAGAAGGCTAAAGGATTATAAATCGAGCCATACGGAAATTGAAGTCTTCTGGAAGTGGATCCTGAATGAAAACGAGATACATGATACATTATACATGTTTGATGAAGAGAAAGTGTTATTTTTATTTTCAGCTAAAAGAGATATCTATATTTTGTTTCAAATGATTTTGTTTCTTTTCAGAGTGTAACCATGTGAATAAACTCTCATTTTTTTTACTTTGAGAGGCTTATTAATATATTGAGAGGCTATTTAATTTTTAAGAAAAATTGATTATTTGAGTTGTAATAATTCTGGCGTTTGATTAAGTTGCTAATAGAAGTTCTTTTTTTGTATATTATAGCAATATTGGAGTAATAAATATCTAAATATCTTTACTGTGTACGCTTTTTGTACGAGTCTACATGGGTGTTGAATTAAAATTATTTAAAATTCAGTGTTTTTATTTATTGGTCGAAGCAATCATGCACAGCTTGTGTATTAAATAATATCCTCCTCTTTGAAGCGCTTATCAAACTTTCTTCTGCTCATGTTCGTTCGGTCGTTTTCGTAAATGCCTCCTGAAATCTATGATTTGTTTCCTTCATTATCACTTTGGCTCTGATACTTTTATGGAAACTGGACACTAGCTCAAGATTTTAGATTTATAACTTTGAATAATTTTAGGTCATCTCTAGTTTATATCTCATATCAAAAATAATAATTAATTTATAATAAACTCTAAGGTTTTTTTTAAATAGTTATCATTAAAAAAATCAATTACATAGTATGATACACACGTAAGTCAATTGATACTGTAAAACAACACAGAATTCCAATGTAATACTCGTCTGTACAGTTTGTTAAAATTATTTTTAATATAAATTAGATGATTTATCGCTTATCTCACTTCGTTTTATCATGAAGATCACGTATCTGAATTAAATAATGATTCGAGAAATTACACATTTCTAATTTATCTAATCCCTTCTATATACAAGGTTGACCTCGAATTCGCAGTCAATTTGTACACAGTTAACTTTTTTTATCGACTAGGTGAAAAGCAAGTCGACATTTAAAAATGCTGTTATCGATTTGGCAGATAAAATGTCATGTAACCTTTCCGTGTATATGAGAGAAAACGATTACTAATTCGCGTAGCATCAAGTGTATACGATAGACGTTGCCTGCTATCATCGTAATAATAATAATGATCTCATCCATGCTAAATAAAAAAAAAACCGTGAACGAATTGTTTACTGCCTAAATTACATAACTTTTAATACACACGTATCTATGGATATTAGGACACATATTGCAGCATAAAAGTTTAATCTACCGCTATGCAAATTACATTCAAGTGCTTGATATTTAATTAAAGAATGCAAATGAAGCGAAGTTGTTTTTGGGTTTAGTTTCAAATTTGTGAAATGAGTATTTATCACTATAGATAGGTTATAATTATTGACGAGAATTAGAAGATTTACTACAATAATGTTTTCTTCAAACGACTTCAATTCAATTACAGAATGGCTTCACTATTAGAAACTTCATTGATGATAACGCAATTGGTTTTGTTCGAAAGTTTGGAAACGCAATGAAAATGAAGCTGATTGAAAAGGACCTCTTAAAAACATAAATATGTCATTATTTCCCTATTTATTATTAAGTACAAAAACCTGCTTTGATGGATTGTAGCTTGTATTTTTTAATGGTCAAAACCTGTCGTTTGTGCCATTTTAGACAAAATCGTCAATCAGCCTTTTGAATCCGATCTTTAGCATGGCGAAATCAAAGCTGTAGGTAGTGATTAAGAAGATGGTATAGAAGAAAGTATTGTAAGTAGCTTCATAGTCATGGAAACCGATGCTGCCACTTCAACTGGCAATGAGTTACTATTACGTGATTAGCACTTAATTTAACACTATGTAGCAAGAATAGTTTTAGTTTTTGCATAGTTGTATTCACGTAATTGTTATTGCTGGAACACGCCACATAGTTTTATAACTTTTTGGTGTGACTTAAAGTGTCTGAAACGTTATGGTCAATCACTTTTTTTTGATTTTTTCAATTTCAATCGATGTTTTTCCAAATTCTATTGCGCAACTTAGTTTGAATTTTTGACGTGAAACTTTACACTGACATTCCTAATATTATGTTATTTTTCATTCTTATGGTGTCGGAATATTTTCTATATTTACGCAGAACCAGTCTAGGTTAACTAGGCATCTCAGTACATAATTTTAGATAAACAAGTGTTACAGGTTCAATTTTTTTCTACAATAAAGAATATTCCAATGGCACATGGTCACATTTCAAGCTGTAAAACTCACACTCGACAGTAGACTCATTTTCATTTTGTCGTCTCTATGAGGATTATTTTAAACGGTATTTAATATCCTTGTATGTTTGCTTCCATTTTCATATTATTCAATGTCTACTAGGCTACAAGAATGCGAAATTAGAAAAGAAGAGGGATAATGGGAGAATGAGAAGTATGTAGATATAAATAAGTTGTACAAGGAGGACATAGAGATCGAGTTACGTACCGAACAACAAACAAGTACCTACAATAAGTAAAGTTTCGTGGTGAACGTCGGTCCCTACACCCCCACAATTTTGCCATGTAACTGTAACCTGACAACATCATTAGTCTCGAGTTTTTCACGAAAAGCGTTATGACGCCCAACAACCGAATTGAAAAGCATAAAATCTCAATGAGATTATAAATTCTGTTGCTACATGTTTTGACAGACTAAACAAAAACAAACCGATTTAATTATTGCTCTAAATAGTTTAAGGAAAGGTCTAAACTGATAGAATAATGTCTTTCTTCAGATTAAATAATTTTTGATCATCTAATGATGGATATCTACGTGTTTGTAAACCACTTTCCTCGAGATATGATTAAGTATATTATGCACTTGGAAGAGATTTTGACAGATTTTTTGTTAATGTTTGGGGTTGGAGGAACAAGGTCTTGGAATTTGTTCGAATACAGACGTAAATGTTTATAGATATTATAATGCCTTCAGTAAAACAGGTTTTTTCCAAATAATCTAGTTTTAAACAATTGTTCAGTCCACTGTCCACGGTCCACGTTTGTACTGTTTTGCATATGGAAAAACATATAACTTTTTGTAAGAAAGCAAATCATTTTTAATCTTGTAGTAGATGGTGTGAACTGACTTAGCATAGGCCATTATTTTATCATTCTGCATTCAATAGCAGACACAATTGAAAAAAGTAATATTTCCAGAAAACGAATTTGAAAATTTGCAGCATAGTTAATGCAGTACAATCATGATAAGGCTAATAAAAGACAATGTATTGAATTTAGATATATTTAAAACAGCAAAACATACATATTTAAATAATAATAAATAAATAAATAAACTATAAAAACGTAAAACAATGTTAAATAAATTTATTAAACAATTATCATTAAATACAAACTGAAGGTAACAGGCTCATCAGTAGCTTAAAAAAAGATTTTTCCTGGGTGAATCGATGATAATATTTAACAAACATTTATTGATCAAATGTCGCTTTGTAAAAAACCAGATTAGGGCAGTTTTTATAAACTTTCTACTTACTTAAACTTATCTAACGAAATGTTATGGTCAGGGTTGAATGTTTAAGATCGTAGAAATCTTCATGCATCATCTCTTGCATAATATCAACGTAGGGTTTTCAATTTTTAAATGTTATTCGGTATTCTGCTACTACCTTTTCTAACATACAGGGTGGAAGGAAGTCCACTTACTTTTGTATTACAAGATAAATGAGAAAATGTTATAAAAATAAAAGTTGAAGCGCATGGTGGGGAGGGGGGATTATCCTAAAAATATTTTTAACTATACAGGGTGTCAAATAAAGACAGGATAAGCTAAACTTACTTTATTTTAAATGTATATTTTTGTTGTTTACGATTCTTCTAGGTCTTACCTTTATTATAATATAGGGTTTTGCTATGTTATTCAGTTTAGTTTAGAAGATATGGGAAGTTTTGCTTGGATTTCATAAGTTGGCGTCTACTACCGTACTACAGCTTACACATAAAATAATTTATTTGCGCTAGAAACATTTCTAATGTGCTCTACTTTCATTAGAAATTATTTATTTATCGGCATATTCAATATTTATATACAGAGCGAGTCATAACTCGGAATGTTTGTTTTCTCACCTATTTCAAATGGAACACCCTATATGTTATTATTGGAGTAAACTCCTCTCTTCACGAATTTTATTATTTATTAAACATTCCCTATAGCTAAATGCACTAGTTTTTCAGTTATTTGCGTTGTTTCTATAACGAAAACATGATTTTAAGTAAAAACGGGTTTGATTTTGATTAGTTGAATAGCAATATTAGATGAAAACTGCCATTTAGCTGGGAAAATACAATTCTATACCTAAATCGCTAAAATTATCATTATCTGCCGCGAAGTTGAGTGAAAGAAACAGTATTAGCTATGATTGACCGGTATGACTATGATTGACCCGTGTTTTATTTGAGACTTACAAGTTGCTTAAATGGGAAAATGCCATAAAATAGTAAACACACAGTGTTAATAAGATAACATTTTATTATGAAACTGGAAAAAAACAAAAAAAAAGTAAAGTAGGAACGAATTACAGAATTTAAAATAAATAATACATTACTTTGTTAAACCAGTTTATTTAATATTGTTTACTGCAGTTTCAACCTTCTTGGGTCAACTAAAGACTTTAGCTTTGAGAATGACCCAAGAAGATTGAAACTGCAGTCAACAATATTAAATAAAGTGGTTTAACAAAGTAAAGTATTATTACTTTATATTACAAAATCTGCCACAAAGTAACGGCTAAAATCATCGATTAATTACAGAATTATTTATTTTTGTGTATTTATTGTTATGGTATCTCTATGGTTGTCATCAGTCAACTTTTGGTGCCGTTGCGCATAATATAGATGCATTTATTCTTCTGTTTAAACGGTATTGCTTCATTTAGATTTTTCATAATTTATAGTTTCAGTCCGACAAAACCGTTTCAAGAAAATTTCAAAAGCTTCTGTTCTTGGTTGTCGTCTATTAGAGAATTGCTGATGATAATAAAGTCTTCTTACGAGCAAAATATTCTTATTACTTCCTCCCAACACAAAAACCATATCAATCTATTACATACTTCTAAACAGCAATAAAATTATTCTGTTATATCAAAACTTAATATCTCTAGCTCGTTAATATCATCAATATCAATATTCTTATTCAATTCTGTCTCAGATAATACTTAAGAATCTTAATTAATAATTGTTTTGCTACTATTTCCATTGTAAACAAACTGCAACCGTAGTACTATAGCTAGTTTACTATTTCTTAGCTCAGCATCACGGTGAACCACCTAAAATCAAAACCGGTTTTTGTTTCAAATCACGTTTTCGTTATAGAAATGCAAATCACTCAAAAACTAGTGACTGCAATTAAATCCCACTGTCTCAGGATAACATCAAAGTCCCTATAGGTACCTACTTTTTAAAAGTCTCCGATATGATCTTCTTTAAATTAAATTGTCAGAGAGAGCGTGTTCATTGTGGTTTTCTCCAATATTTGGATTTATAGGTATGTCCTCTGATGCAATGTTGTCCTCTTGAATATTCATTAAAGTCACCAGTGGTAAGTTCCTTTTTCTGCTATTTGTATTACAATAATCAATGGAGCAGATGTCAGTGGTTCTAGTATCCAACAGCTTCGAGCAGTCAGGAGCCAGTGTTTGTGTTGTTACACATTTAAAAATACACTCATATAATTGTCATTTTTAGAAATATATTATACTTGCGCTATCTACCAGTTCGTTGTTATAATTTACTTGTGTTACTTTTTCTTAAGTTCTATACCATTTTTGGTAATGTCCTAAGTTGTCTATAACGTGTCCTATTTTTGATTTGCACTAGTTAGGACCACAAAGAACAATTTCTACAATTAATCATGAGGTGTTCACAAAAATTGGTTTATTCTTTATAAACATTTACTGTAATCATAGAACCTTTCTTTTGACGTTGTTTTGTTGATTTTATGCTTTTTAATTAGAGCTATTTTCATTTTCTTTCGAATAATAACTAAAAGCTAAAATGTCACTTCCTCTGGTGAGTAATCTATTAAAAAGATGAAAGCGTTACGTCAAGCACGTGCTGCTCTTCTCTAATTATTGACATCTAGCTGACCTACTTTTATTATTGAAGTTATTAATATAAGATATGTGTAGATATTAAAGTTAAATAATCTTCGTCTACATCCTATTTAAGTACAACATATTTGACGAAATGGAAGTAATCCAAGTTCACTTTCAATTCATTTACCTTCTTTCAATGATTGAGAGCTATATTTAGAAGTTGATTTAATATTACAACTTCGTGAATGAATGTTATTTTGTATACTGTTAAATAAATAATGTTACTCTATGACCACATTAAGGTTTTATGTAAAGGAAGTACAATAGACGATAAATTTTTAAATATTACGTCACGGTAAGTGATATAGTCATTTCGTGACATTGACATTACTCACATGGTATGAACGTAAACAACAGCCAACGAATTGAGGGTATACAATGTGATGAATGCCGCACAGAAGCCGGAAATATAAACAGCAAGAAGTACGAGTTCAATTACATTCTGCTACAACATATAAATATTGACTCTGAGGTAATGATTAGAGGTGATGAACGACTAATGTCGTGTTTTAATCTACCTATGCTTCGATCAGTATCCGATGATCTAAATGTATTTTTAGTTTCGAACGTCATTAGGTTTTTAAAACGGGCTATGAGTGAAGTGACGTTGTTATATTGCTTGATAATAATAGAAAGACGCGTAACAGACGCTTGCCGACGCTCTAATGAGTTTGAAATTGTTTTTATTATTTTTCAGGAGTTATTTCTTTTTACGCTTTTCTTTCAGCTCCTTTAAGAACTTCATTTTCGCCTGCCAGTATGCAATAAAACGCATTGCTGCTGTTCGTGAGTAGAATATTTATGCAGATATAATATTAAATTCTTAATTATTCTTTGACTTAACAAGTTTTAAATAACATAAATTACAAAAATTACCTAAAGAAATTATAATTATTCCTCCTATCCTTTCAAGTTTATTATTTGTGAGTATGACGCAGTTTTGTTAGTATTTTTTTATGTTTATTACTTGTTATTCATTAGATTTAATACTAGACTTTAATTATATACATATTTCTCATTTCTTATTGAAATTTTGTTGTTTATTTGTTCATACGAACGATGCCTCTTATTAAATGGGTTTGTCGACATTTGATAAGAACATGAAGTACTATAAGCGGTTTAAAGAAGATGAAGAATTGTGCAGAGTTACAGCTTTTATTGCAACAACATGAATATCACGGAAACTTTCTCAAAATAGACAATAAAAATATAAACAATAAACCTACAACAATTAACACAAAACTAAACTTGAAAAGGGTGGCTTAATATCGTGTGGTATTAGGTACCACAAACTTATATTACAGTCATCTTTCTTCTAGGCATTCCTTCAATGTGCTGTCGTATATTGCTTTGGGTGGTATATATTTCCATTCTTGCTGAAGAACCTGCCGGAATTCTTCAACGATGATAGGAGCAGGTAGATGATTGCGAACTCTTCTACCGAGCATATGCCATATGCTCGATAGGATTTAGATCCGGACTGCGTATCGGTCAGTCCATTTGAAGAATGTCGGTTTCATTCGGTAGTTTCGGCAGCGACTTGTGGTCTAGCGTTGTCATGCAGGAGAAGAAAGCTGTTTCTTATAAATTGTGCATAAGGGACAACGCAGTCTTGCAGTACCTTTTCAATGTATCTTACAGCTGTCAGTGAGTCCTTGGGAATAAAGCACAAATTGGTTCATCCTTCCGTAGATATTCCGGCCCACAGCATGACTGAGTCATCATGATAGTTCACCCTTTCACTAAAAGTACATGATGTATAACACTCTCCTGATCGTCGCCACACTCTACCACGTCCATCTGGGCCACTAAAACTAAACTGTGATTCGTCGGTAAACAACACACGACTCCAATCGGCATCCTTCCAATTTTAATGTTCTCTTGCAAATTGTAGCCAGACAATTCAGTGTTGCCTGGTAAATTGTGGTCTCGCAGCCGGTCTCTGTGCAGACAGATTTACTTCTTTGAAGCTCCTTCTAATGGTCTTTTCACTCACATTAACATTGCGTATCTCTTGCAGCTGATTTCTGAGACTGACAGTAGTTCCGTGACGATTTTTTTAACTTCTTAAGACAAGAATCTTGAGCGATAGTTCTTCTTCAAGGACTTGTTCCAGGTGTGTGTGTGAAGTCGCTGTAGAGTGCTTCGAGATACTCCGTACCTGTTAGCTACGTAAGTCTGACTCCTTTCATCCTCAAGCAGTGCAACAATTGTAGCCACTGTTTCTATAGAAACTGATATGTTTACAAACAAACAACTCGGTGGAAAATAAATAATTTGTTTGTAACAAAAAAACAAAAAAATCTCTGACGTTTGATTACAATATGACGTATCCAAAGTTGTGATTAACTTACAATATAATAAATACAGAGTGACCACATTTTTAAAAAAGTAATCGAAAGTAGTAGGTTGAAAAAAAAGTGATTGAATCAAATTCTGAGTCATCGAGACTCATTACAGTTTTGAAACACTTTGTATAATGTTTTTTTTTAATTAAAAATTTTTTGACTACTTTATTCCAGTTAGAAATCTTAGTGGTGTAGCTATCATCAAAAGGAAGTAGCCAGGGGAGGTATAAAATTTTTCTAAAATAGTGTCATTTTATAATTCAAGACTGATGTGTTACAATTATTTTCGTTTGTTAACTAAGATGTGTAAAACTCAAGTCTTTTGGTCAAATTTGCTAAATTTAGCCCCGTTACACATTTAGTTCTTTTCAATACACTAAACATTTTTAGTTGAACTATCACGTAATAAATAAATATAATGTGTGCACAAAAATAATGGTGTAAGTACAGTATATGATGTGCAACAATATTTGGAATTATTTTTGCAATAAATACTTTGCAACTGCTCAATATAATATGTTTTTCTACATACCACACAAGTATTGGGTAATTTTTTTAATATTTTTATAATATGCAATCAAATTCATTTGATATTATTACAAAACGATGCATCGCTAAAGCTTTCATAAATTGAAACTATCTAACAATTAAAGATAATTGCATATAATGGGATTAACCTTTAATTGATAAGATAACTTAATAAAATTACTCTGGCATTGTACTGCGATGGCTTAAAAATGTACGTGAAGAATGTGTGTACCGACGTATGCATGCATGCAGATTAAATAAGATCTACATACATACATGTTTGTTTTTATATTATCTCTTCTAAAAAGCTAGATAACAAACTTTTAAATTTATACTTATGTAGATACATGTAATGGAGATAAAATTTTATGTAGTACAGCGTAATTTACAATATGTTATATTGTAATTATACAGAGTGACTACCGTATACCATTTTAGCTAAATTAAACACGAAAACTCGAAAAAATGTCTAACTAAAAAATTGGCGGAAGTGAACAATATAATCACCGCAGCGAAAGTATTGACACTCTCAGAAACTAAAAGAAGATATGCTTAAAGTAAAAGAAATAGAGTCGCTAGTGTTTTGCTTTTTACCTTGAAAAAACTTATCAAGATTTCTAACCCGACTTTTATTTTATACTCGTCCAATTTGGTTACCTGTCTTAGGCAGGCATGGCCATTCAAACAGTAGGTAAAGGATATTTCAGATTTGGGAAGAAAATGAAGCAGTTAGTAAACCTCAAGAAATCAGTTGTTCAGATAAATATATCTATTATGACGTCTCGTTAGATACACAAGAACTTCTGCTATGGTCTGATTCTTGCTGGGAAATAACAGTATTACGCAGATATATTTAAAGCAAAGATTATTGTAAATTCAATCTAATGCAGTCATATTCAAACCAAATTGTGTGTGAAAAAAATTCTTACGATGAAATCCATGCCGGAGACACATCCCTCGCTTCAGAAGATATTGAGTTTTCAAGTTTGAGAACAGAGTTTCTTACCCAAAGATTTTTCGAATATGCTTTAAAGTATCAACAACGATTTTATCGTCCAAATGCTTATACTAGATTAAAGAAAAGATGTCACAGACAAAATTACTAAAAACTAAAGTAACACATCTAGATTTTAGATTAGATAGAGAGTTTTAATTAAAAAAACATATTGACATATAATTCAAGTCCACGAATCATATTAATATATACAGTGCCTGGCCAATTTTATTATTGAGTTTTGATTAGAGTTCAACACTTTGAGCAAACTAAAATAACGATTAATTCATCATCGTTCACTTCAAAATCATCCGTCCGAATTTTAATTAAAAAAATACGAATCATATTAATATATACAGTGCCTGGCCAATTTATTAGAGCCACTTCCTAAAATAACGATTCTATTACAATATGGAATGAAAAACGTATTGTATATGCACAAGTTTATTCAAAAGTTTTTACAAGATCGTCACAACTATAAAACTAATATTTTGTAATGTCTCCTTAAGATCAAGAGAGAATATTGGCAGACCAACTGTTTCCAGAAAGGTTTTGATGGATTTTGCCGTGTGGCATGGTGCACCGTTGTGAATGAATGTGTGAGGTCCTTCATTTGGATTTAAATCCTTAAAACATGGCAACAACACATTCTCCAATACACTCTTATATTGGTGTTAATTCATGCTACCCTGGCAAAAATACAGTGGTCCAGGGTCTTCTAGTCCTATACAAAACCATACCGTTACTGATGAGTGAGTGTTTAATCGTTTTCAAAACATTGACTTCATTAGACCATTCCGAAAGACGTGTTCTAATAAACTGAGTTCTGTTGGTCATAGCCTCTAGTTTTGCTTCGTAGTTGAATATGATCTTAATATTCAGAAAATTCAGTCTTAAAATTGAATCAGTGAATTTTTCTATTTTCTGCTAATCCTCAATTTCGTCATGTTGATCTTGTTTAATTCCTTCATAACGTGCTCGCTTCATCATCTGTGTTAATTTAGACTTTTTAATGGGTCCTCTGCATTTCAAACGGGCTTCGTACAATCACCTACGTACTGTACACTCGGATATTTTAACTAGTCGTTGGACATTTCATTTCTAATTTTTTTACAGGACAAAAGTCAGTTTTCTGTTGCTATTTTCAGGATATGACAATCATCTCCAGAAATAGTGGTCCTTCTCTTCCCACAAAACGCAATTTCTTCTTTCATTGCAAAAAAGCCTAAACACACAGTCTTTTCTCATTTGAGATGTCCTTTCTCTTGCCGATAATGAAAAAACATGAGGCACCCCCAAACAACAACTTCAAGTGCAACACTAATATATAAACTCGAACGAAACGTGGTTACAAAAACAGATAAATGTCTTTTATACAAATATTGTTTAAGAGAGGGATAATAGCAGGTAAAAGCTCCATACATAATCGTATTTCTAAATGATGCTGTTCAGAACACACACAAACTTAAATTGATAAGGTGGCCCTGATAGATTGAGCAGGGACTGTATGTCTGGTTGTTAATTTGTGTTAATGGTGTTTATTGGTGTAGATTTTTGGCCAAAGCTGTACTTCGATCTTACTTTTTTGTAAATAAGAATAGACAAGGTGTTAGATGTTTAACTTTTATGACAATATAGTGGTTGTTGGTTCTTTGTCGGAAGACGTTCAAACTAAAAATAAAATCGCCAAGTTCTTGCTGCAATATTCTTGACCTAAATAAAGTTTTGAAAAATTGGTCTAATACTTGCGAACAAACAATAATTTATGTATAATAATTTAAGAAAAAAAATATGCTGTACATCTTTTTTAAAAAATATTTTGCTTAATAATGTTAATGATGCATAAACTGCAATAAATACTAAACATGTTAAGTGGTCACTTCAATGTCGTCCTGTAAAAAGGTTGTAAAGTTTACATAACGAAATGGTTGCTTATTGATATTACCACACCTCGTAATTATAAAAATAAACAGTATTCACTTTAGGTGAACATTGAAAGTTATGTAAAATTATAAAATAGATACTTCCAAAATAATCAAATATAGATGTTTATATATATACATACTTTATCACTCCAAAAATAAAAAAAATTATAAGTTAATATGATGCGTTTTACATTCTTCTGCTTTTTCAATACATTCTAATGGAACTTATGTATACATAATGAGAATCATTTCTATTTATAGTATAAGCGCAATAATTTAAACTTAGACATTTAGCATGTATGCATAAACGATAGGTTAAAACTAGTTAATCAAGGAATTTCGTGTAATGTTAAAATTTAATCTAGAATAAATACTGGAACTTATCAAATACTTAACTGCATATTAGTAGATATCATCGACACGTAATCTAATCAGAATGTAAGAAAATATATTATCGAACTATTTAGATATGTATTTGTTTCGTTGACAATAATAATTAACTGTGTCAACATTAAAATAGGGGATTATAAGAACGGACAACCCCAGCTAAAACAAAAAAAAAATACATGCGCGACTAACCGTATCGATTTTCAGATATCTTAGGGAGCCAAAACGGCGTTAGTCAGCTGTTATAATCTGCTTGCATTATTTAGATGTGCAAGCGCAAATGTTAGAAATCAAAACGGTTAAAATCAAGAAACTAGTACCTATTCAGATTTTTTATTTTCAAGGAATAATACGTCTTTCAGTACATAGTTACCTACTAGTCGTAAGTAATATAGTTTAGGAGGTGACGCAAGGGTAAATTTCTAAAAAAAATCTTGTAAAATGTGTCAACTTACACTACTCTTGATGGTATACCCTGTACACTGTGTAATCACAACTACACTACGTTGATGTCACTAGTTGTTTTAGTTTTTGTTTTTGTGACGACTGAAGTCGCGAAGCTGACTGAAAAGCGTTACGTTTATTACCGCCTGAATTGAATCTCCCACCAGTTTTCCCGAACGCACAGGTACGTAGCGTGTAGAGTAGAGGATGTGATAGGTAAAAATACGATACGTGACTTCGGAAAATTCGTTCTGATTCTGTATCAATTTATTTGTCGAATATTTTTAAAATAATTTCTTTTATGTTTGTTTATAGTTCTTTCTATCTTATCTATCTAATACTATCAACAATTATATACAGTTTATCGATACTTTTCTAATAATAGATTTTAAAGCAAATTTTATAATTAATAATTAGAATGTCCTTGTTTCAATTCTTCTTTTTAGGTTCTTTTTTTTTTAATTGTAACAGAACGTTTGTACTCGTTAGTAGGTTTTGAAAAGAAATCTATAATCTAAATGTATAAACTTCTTTCTTTCTATTATAAAACATTCAAGTATGCTAAAACGTCCTTAAATCGATGCTTTGCAAGAAACACCGAGACAGGTTGTAACAAAAAAATTCACGTTATTTTTTGTGGGAGTGTATTTATCAATCAGGAATTATTTTTTTCGATATCCCATACTTACATATTTCGTGCACTGTATGGCCAAGTCAATGTGACCAATTAGTAATCCACTTTTATTTTAAATAAATTTATATTATCGTTTCATCATCTTAAAATAGCACTGCATCAAGATGTAACTTGTAACAGGTTTAATTGTAGCAGCATTAAATATAAATCCTAAGTAAACATTTTGCAACATACAGGCTTGATAGTTATCAGTGTTATAATATGCTTCCATGAAAATCAGGCAAAAGTACTGATCTTCTGACTCTTCTTTTAATTTGTTCTTGTTGCATTCTTCACTTTTGCTTTCATAGTTTTTTTGGTCTTTTTTTTGTAATACATTTGTCAGTAAGGACACAGGTTTTTCGTTCGTTACAACCTTTGATTATTGTGTTCTGTACCTCAGCTTTACAAACTGGCTAAACAAGGTCTGAAGAGAATATAGCCACGATTCTATAACTGGTTTCTAAGCTTGCAGGTTCAAAATCAGACGTTAAAATAGATGACTTGGAAGCCTCTCGATGATCTTGCGGTTCTGTTGAAGTTGCAGCAACCGTTTCTATTGTTTGAGAAGGTGACGGTGGTGTTGATTATAATACTGGTGATTGATCTGTCACACTAGCTAGTAAAAAGTGTCGTCGAAACTATTTCTGTTAAATTAAACAGCCAACAACTTTAAAACCTTTCACAATGTTCGCAGGTGTAGTATCAGAATGTACGAGAGAATTCATCATCGTTCACAGCATTTGGAAACTTCAAAATCATCCATCCAGAGAGTTTTAATAAAAAAATTTTATCTACATAAGATTCAAGTCCATGAATCCAATTTATTAGAGCCATTTCCTAAAATAACGATTCTATTACAATATGCAATGAAAAACGTATTGTATATGCACAAGTTTATTCAAAAGTTTTTACAAGATCGTCACTATAATACCTACTAATATTTTTAATGCTTTCTTTGTCTTTTAAAACACTTCAGACATTCTCAATTGCATTAAGATCAGGAGAATTGCCCGGCCAAGATAATACTGGCTGTCTTAGAAACAAGATGGGGTGGAAAGAAAAAACGTTACCACCCCATTTCCTTTTGTATCATTTACAGTTGTTATTGCTAACTAAGATTCGTGATTATCCAACAATAGTAGGACTGAATTCTATTTTGATTGTTTTACAACAAAGTACTATAAATTAGTAAAATTCTTCAGCCGTCATCCAATCCAAACCATTGGTTTCTATGAACCAGAAGCATAGTCGGAATAGAATTTTCCAAAAAAAAATTGTTATATTCTATTTTTGGGACGGTAGTTAGAGAGGAAGTAACGGCTGTCACAACGTTAACTAAACGTAGATAAGATGATCGTAGAGTTAGTAGTTATTACTGGTTTTATACATATTTTCTTGTAGAATTACCTTCTGAAGAAGAATTTAACAAAATTCGAAAGGATTTTTCCATTGACTGCTAACCCAACTAACTCTACGATCATATCTACGTTTAGTTATCGTTGGGACGGTTAGTCCAGGGTACATTAGGACAAGTCTCTATCTGTCCCGGTTGTATTGGAACATATGTACATATAATTTTGTTTTCATTGAACTTATGGTGCGAATATATAATAAAATGATTCGAAAACTTAAATAGAAATTACTAATACAATACACGATATTTTAAAAAGAGGATTGCCTTATTGCCTATAAGAGAAGCAGCTTTAAATTAGGGTGTATTAAAAAGTACAGCACATCGTAGACTAAAGGCTTTTAAAATCCGTCACTTGGTAGAAGATGCCAGGACAGACAATGTTTGCATTAAATAGGAAATATTCCTAATCCTGAAATACTAAACAAGTTACTGTAAATGAAAGTAAAAATAACAGTTTGATCCGAATTTTAAATTCCTGCGCACACCAAAAAGAGGTGGGACAAGCTGTCAGTAGTGGTAGAGGTATTTTAATATCTTTTATTCGAATTATGTCAGGTAGTGGAGTAGCATATCCATCACTTTATGTATTTCTAATAAATGATGAATGTTAGTATGAACCAACATCTAGAATGAGGTTGGAGTAACTGAGATATATTTTTAAATGTGTTACAACACGTGAAAAAAAGAACCTATCAATTCCTCTAGAAGAAAATCTGTACTAATTTTAGTAGACAATCGAGAAAGTCACATCAAATTGCGTTTAATCTTATTTCGTAGAGAAAACGGTATCATTTTACTGTCCAGAAGATAACTAAAGGGTTGTATACATGAGGCCAATTTGGTCATTTAAAACTGTTACATTTGATTTATTGCAGGTTTAAAAATTTCTATCGATTCTAGAAGGTTTAAGCTTCTTTGCTTTTTCTGCTAGGTTTAACATTTTTATGTTTCTGCTGTCTGTTTTATTATTGGTTTGTAGGAGATATCTTGCAAATGTGAAATCGTTATTTTTTAAATTGAATTTTTCCCTTCTTGATTGGTCCCTCTCTGCTTGTGAATTGTTAAGTTTATACCAAAGAATATTTTAAAAGGTTGTATTCAACTAATCGTCCTCAAGATTCAACAAATATAGAAGCATCTGAAGTCACCGAACGCAATGAAAGTAATGGGAACACTGAATTTGTAAAATTTATTTATGATGGTTTATATTTAAAAGAAGTGATAAGTATTGAAAGCAGCCACTAGGCAAAATCAGAGGAAATCGGAACCCGGTTGTTCATGCGCGACTGGAACAAAAAGAGGAGCAGAAGCGGCTTGAAAAGCAAGTTCTTCAAAAGTTTTTCTATAGAAATTGAAGCTTGCGTGTTGAATGTCGACGTTAATAACCGTGAGACAGGATAATAGAGCATTGAAGAAGAACATAATAACTAGAGGGAAACAAATTAATTAGTGATCCTCATCTGAAGATTCGGAAGGCTCTAAAATAACTCATAACGCTCACACCTCAGATTCTGATACATATTTCTGCGAAACTGACATCGCAGAAGAGTAGACTTCCATATGTTGAACCACCGACCATGGTTGCCATGGAGATTATGTCTTGATAAAATCACCAACAAAGGAAAATCTATTAAACATTATGTGGGTTAATTCATCTTCCACGGAAATTTGTTTCTTTAGAAAAAGTCGAAATGATGGAATTGTTTTATCAAATACGCTGGATATTGCACTGGTAAATATCATCATCATGATCAATGATCAAATTACCCAAACCAATGAACATTGCGGACAGGTCAAGCATTCAAATCTTAACGTGTTAATATTATTTTTAATTTTTAAAATTTTGATTGACAAACGTCCATTTTTATTTTTTTCTTTTAAAGTCTTTGAAACAAATCATTTAATTTGCTTAATTTTTATTGTTTTCGTGTCACAAAGTCTCCCACTCCTGTTCCGAACTAGCCCGGCTCAGCGCAAAATGGGACAGACGTAGACGCTTTTCTAAGTTAAAAAACCTACTTCATCGTAAAGATACTTCAGGTCTTTGCAGTAAAGTGGTTAAAACCGAATTTAAATTTTAACAAATAAAATAGAAATCTGTCCCAATATGCCTTTATCTCCCCGAGTTAATGTGTCGTAAAAACGAATTAATATTTGTTCAATGGTTAGAGAAGTTCGAAGAAGATTCGTAAATGATTTAATAAAATAGGTAGATTAGTATTCAAGACCGCGTGAACAAACTTTATATTTCATATGACACCGGTTAACAAATATCTGTTAAAGATGCAGGATTTAATTAACCAATTAATATTTATGACTATTTCATTTTACCGTTCACTCCTTCAGTTTAAATCGAAACAAAAGTTTATTCCTCTGTTATACATACATCTAAAAAACACAAAGGAATCCACACGAAGATAAAATTTCTACAGCAGGAGCCACTTACGAAGTATACCTAAATACATACGACATACGTAGATACATGATAGCGAAGTTGAGCTTTATATGTAGTCACAATTAAAATCTAGGACACGGTAATTTTAAATTCACCCTTCTATGCATCAAGTAGGGGTGACGTGGTTTTCCCTCGTTATGTTGCTTGTTATCGATCTTGCGAATACCATTAAAATGAGAAGTATCAGAAACTTTACGGGACTTTAAAGTGGTGGAATTTAGGCCGGTGTGCATTATATTTTGTTTGAAGATTTTTACAATAAAAGTTAGTTCTTTTGTCAGATCAACCAAAAGTAAAGAATGATGTAAAGTAAAAGATTAATCGGAACAACGACCGATTCAAAATTATTTGTTCTTTCCTTACAAGAATATTTTGCTTTTCATTAATTTTATTTTAAACATATCTTTGTTGTGAATTGCAATACCCACATACATTTTCTTTCCTAGATCATTGTCAATCTCTATATAAATAATTTATTGGCGGCATGATTAAAATGGGACTTACACATATTCTCTAATTTCTTCATGCTAGCCTGATACACTATGTTAATCAAACATATAAACATTGTAATTGACTTCGGCATAGTTTGTTTATATATAATTCAGAAGGCATTATTTTGAATATGTATTCTAATATCATATATAATCAGATTTATTTATATCATATTGCCATTGGTACATATAAGACTAATTGGAAGTCCTTACATTTATTATTCGAAATGAATTTGTGCGTCCATCTGTTGTTCTGTAGTTGTATATAGACGCTGTTTCATTAGTGAATACTACAAGGACACTACTTTAAGGTCACGTTTGCTTTGTAGCGCCCCCCTTAATAATAATCCATGCCTTAGCATTTTACTGTCGCCATGTAAATACAGATGGCGCATGAATGCAAATTTAAGTAGATTTAGGATCTAAAGTCGATTTTATATAATTCCAATGTATTTGTTGGTTTTCTGAAAAAAGATGACCTTTACTTGACCTTGATACAATAATCCTGTATGTTGATTCGACATCGTAGGTGACCGTACCGTAAAAATAATTTTCATGGGCAGCATGTGAAGCGATTTAATATTCATAATATCTATTAATTATACGAGATATGGCAATAAAGGAATAAAGCATTACTTTCCGTAGTAACGAAAAGTTATTCAAATTTCACTGGCGCCGACTACGTACTGTTTCATGTTGGAAAGATTGCGTCATAACAATTTCTGAAAATATTTTCAGATACATAAATCATATCTATTGATGAATAATTATGGTAGTTCTAATAAAGAATATTAGACATTGTACGCGCAAAGAAACTGCCTCGTCTATTCATATTGACATCTAATCGCGTTCGTCCACACTTGAAACAGATCGAATACAAGAGCGATACTTTCTATCCATTTGTACAAGCTGTTTCTTTGCTGCTTCTATATCAAAACAACTTGACAACTCGCTTCAATTGGAAGATTATGAAATTCAAAATATTGTGTTTGTTACCATTGCACGTAATTATGTTACTTTTATACCTAGAATAGCATCGAACTTGAATGTACCGAAAAAGTTTCGTGTATGAAACAAACACTTAATAGCTAGTTCGATTTGGCTCCTCGCGTTATACAGCGGAACGCATGACCATGCGCAATTTGAAAATTGTATTCTCTTAGCATTGCTTTAGAGGCGAGTTTCGAAAGATACCGCCTGCGTTTTACTGCAAATGTCCAAACCGAACAAACCTAATAAAACAGAATTATTCTTCGTATGCGCGCCCTCTTTTCAAAAAGTGCTGAACTGCTTGCACTAGTGAAGACTTAGGCAACTTTTGTTACATATAACATTCCAATACTATGTCAATGGGCGCTTTTTATTTTCCGTTTTTTCATTTTGATAACAAAATTTATACGTCAAAATGTAATTTTCTTTGTGTCACAGGCTTCACTTTATAATAAGAACAAGTAAAATGTCAATATTTTCTATATTTATTCATTTTTCTACATGAAAATTATAGGCTATATCTGTTTTTTTATAAAAAACAGAGTAATATATACACCATCAAATATACGTACTGCCCTCCGTATATGTTTCAACTTTATTGACATAATAAATTTATTACTGAAAAAGCCTCCGCTTTTAAGAACAATATGAAATAAACAACCCACCTCCCGGTATGTCTGAAACTATTATACAAACGCCACCTTAACTAGGAAACTTTGACTTTTACACAGGCAATTAATCGTTTTCTTTAGTTTCGTGATTCATAACTATGATCAGATAACAACCAATGTATCATCATATAAACTACTGCGACTCGTGCGATAGAAACGTATAGACACGACACTGTAATTTCCAATATACCTTTCCATTTATATACAAATCCGTACAGTGACTCCCAGCTTAAACAATGAAATAAATCAATTTATTCAAATAATATGATCAAAACAATTTATTATTTTAAAACTAAACCAGCATTTTCGTAAATGGATATTTTTAAAATATACAATATAAATTTGTTCTATACAATAATAAAAATAGGATAAACAGTAAATAATTTGCGTTTGTTTGCTCACAACTTAAATGATGCATTTTCTGTCATGAAAAAGAGTGATAATGTTTTTTTGTCCTAAAGTTTCGTTTTAATACTTTGTGGGACCACCTTCCTTGGGACTCTATTACAGCTTGCAGTCTAGCTGGCATTGATTCTACTAATTTTCTTGTATAGTTTGATGAAATATTTCTCCATTCCTTCAATAACATTCTTTTTAGCTCATGTTTGTTAGATATTCTATGTTGTCTTACATTATACCTAAGTTTCTTCCATACGTATTCTATAATGTTTAAGTCTGGGGATTATGCTGGAGTTTTAATTACTCTTGGGCAATTGTACAACAGCCAATTTCGAACAACATAAAATTATTTTTAGGAATATTTAAATACATATGCCTGTCCATTTTTCCTTCTGTAAAATACAGGTTTCCCACATCTGCTGATGACATGCAAGCCCATATCATTACATGATTCCACCATGCTTAACAGTAGCTCGTAAAGTCTTCTTAAGAAGCTCTTCTTTTTGCTTCCGCCAAACAGAAACTTTGCCGTCGGATGCAAATAAGTTTACTTTGCTCTCATCGGCAAATATAGCAGTGTTCCAAAAATCCATATCCTTGCTTAGATATTGTTGAGTATATTGCAGTCGTAGATGGGAGTTCTTCTTGTTTCTTGTAGTTCGTCCGTGGAAGTCTGCTTTACGTAAAATCCTATGTAGGGTTGCTGCACTGCAACTTTAATCAATATGTTGTTCCATTTGCACTGCCAATTTGGGTGCACTTATTTTAGGATTTTATAATCTCTCTAATGATCCATTGTTCGTCTTTCATAGTTAAAATGTTATTAGGAGGTTTTCTATGCTTATTATGCACTCGGTGTTCTTTATTGTAGCGTTCGATAATGTGTTGCACAGCTGATACTTTTTGGTTTACCATTTGGGCAATTTTTCGTTGACTAACTCCTTTTAGGAAATGCTGTATTATTAATTCGCGCATTTCAATACTTGTATGACGTCCCATTTTGATATCTGCATTCGTTTCTATCGACATCTAGTTGATAACTGCCAGAATTTACAATTTTAAAATATGTAACTGAAGAATGTCTATGATTTTTGTCCATAACGTTTTCTGCTATCTTCAATATTAATGAATATATTTAGCTTTGACGCAATAATGCCTCACCCTGTATATATTTTATTCGACGGTTTGTTTGGTTGTATAACAGATCTGTAGTGGCAACGTTGAAATTAATTTTAAAAACTAACAAAGTACTTATAACGACATTATAAATTATTTTGCATTAGAGTTAATTGTATATCTGAACCATTTTATATTTAAATATAAAAAAAATCTGTCGTGAAGTGTAATAAAATTGATACAATGATGCAGATACATTTTTATTATTAACTATTAATAAAGCACAAATAATAACATATTTGATGAGCTGAATTATTTAACACAAATCTGCATAACATTAACTATTATTGTACATTGCAGTATGCAGTTTTCTTCGCTATATTTATACACATTCAAACAAAATTTTAACTACCTATAACAAGGAGCACATCGAGTTGAAGGTTCTCCTTATTTGATTAGCAAATTATATTATCAAGTAGTTGCTAAAATTATAAATAATTTACATATGTATAAGATATAATGTGAAGGTCAAATTATCCACTACTTCAAACTGTTATGAAGGGTACCTATGTAACGATTCTTTATATGTATATACATATATATAATGTATATGTATTATATTATGATACATAAACTGGGAAACGCTATGTTTTACGTAGACTCAGTTCAAGATTAGCGGAGAAAAGTTATTGCGTTAAAAAAGTAATAGCAGTTGTGATATTGACATAATAACGATAATAAAAGCATTACCGTTTTCTATAATTTACAACGACCAGCAATGTATGTACAAAATCGGGTTGCATTGATTACAGGTGGTGTATCCGGTTTGGGGCTATGCATTGCTAAGGAATTTTTGAAAAATGGAGTCAGGGTATGTCAAAATAAGCTCTTAACTTTTCATAATGTAAATATTCGAGAGATATTGTAGTAAGAATAACGTTGTGTAGCCTGGTAATGTTTGAAAGGGAGAAATTTCCATTTAGTAATTAAAGGCATACTTTAAAACAATTTTAATTTCTCTAAAATAGATTACCGCTTTGATAATTCTATTCAGAAAAATTAAATTTGCGTTAATTCAAAGCCTTTGTTTACTACATATGTATATAAATGTAAAATAAATAATAATAGGTAAACAGAAAATATATGAAAACATGCTGGACATCTTAGTGCACCCCTGATATGAAAAAAGTTATTTAAGAAATATCCTATATCTTGACACTATCATATTTTGGACTAACAGTAATTTAAGGTACCTGTAGTACTACATATGTTGTTAAGACCTTTTAGAAATACCTACCTCATATAATTGCAGTTTCTAATCTCAAATTTATATTTTCAAAGGGAGTTGCTTTAATGGATATTAATGAGGAAATCAGCCAAGAGGTCGTAACTTTGCTTAAAAAGGAATATGGGGAAGAGAAAACCACTTTCATTAAAGGCGATGTTACCAATGCCTCAGAGTTTGAAGGTAAATTCTTAGCAGAATAGTATTTACCACGCTACCACCGCTTTATTTTATTAGATGCTTTCGAAAAAACGATCGAAGTATTTAAGAATATCGATATTGTTGTGAACGCTGCAGGCGTAGCCGATGAAGTCAACTCAAAGAAAACAATTGATATAAATTTGGTAGGAAAAAACAACAATAATATTTAGGTTATTTAAAATTATCAATTGTATTTTACTATTATGTGGCAGGGTGGTGTGCTAACTGGAACATTCTTAGCAATGGATAATTATCTTCCAAAATATAAAACAATGTCAGACCCAGTTATAGTAAACATTTCATCGATATTTGGCTTGGACGGTGTTCAATTTTCGATTGTCTATACCGCTACTAAACATGCTGTGATAGGTATCGGAAAATGTCTCTCTATGAAAGAGCATTTTCTAGCGACTGGAGTAAAGATAATAACCCTTTGTCCAGGAGTTACAGAGACCCCACTTATTTCTTCATACACGGCATTGCCTGGTAGATATGAGGACATTGCCAAGGAGATATTTCCTAAGCTATATGCGCAACAGTAAGTTAGCCTACTTTATTCGTATTTTAAAAATTAAAAATAAGTCGAAAGCGATTGTTAAAGGGGAACATAAGAAATTAGAAAATGATAGTTTTTAAAAATGAAAAAACTGTGGAATATTATCAATGTCGTATTTTTAATTTTTCCGTTTAGAAATACATTAATAAAAGCATTAGCCTTTTCTTTGTGATTAAATGTGATTCATACGTCAAAGTATGTCCAAACCAATATAGAATTGTCGAGCTAATGAAGTATGTAACACAAGATTAAATAAAATAGAACTCAACTTTACAAAAGTGATGGTTATATTTTTAGCTAATCTTGCAAACTATGTCTATATTAAAACTATTGCAATAAAAGTGGATAGGCTTTTGAAATTATTTATCTATTCTAGTTTCTGAAATATTTCAGATGAATTGCTTTCACAATATCACACTTTATACATGCGTTATTATTCGTAGGGAAATGGTGGGAAAATGTGGGATATTGATATTATCTCTTTAATTTATTCCTCATGACTCATAACGATAGAACAAAATGTTTTCAGTATTTGTCACAAGTCAGAATTGATGAACAGAAAATGGATATCCTTCTGTCACTCAAAATGTATTACCTACTTGACGGGAAATAGAAATAAATAATAAATAGTAAATAATAAATAAAATGCTTTCTTTTTCAAAACAGATATGTAGACAGTATTTGAATATGGCTGGTGCCGACCAGCTATTGCCTTGGGATTGGTACTAAAGATGTTCAAGACTTCGCTGAAAGACGTCTTGTAAACCGAATTCAAAATCTTTACCTGCAAAGTTAAATACTTTTTCGCAAACTTATTTGTATTTATTGATCTGTTCTTATAAATTTTAGACCTGAGGTGATTTCAAGATCATTAGTGAAAATCTTGAATATCTGCAATACTGGAGATGTATGGTTAATTGAAGATGATAAATGCAAGCAAGTTGAAATACCTGATCGATTCTCGTTGAAGATATTGAAGACGTTAGATGTGTGAAAATTACAAAAGAATATAACATTCAAATTTGGTGTTTTGTTATGTATAAACCTTGATAATAAAACTCATTATTAATTATTGTTTTTTATTGGGAAGCGGTGTATAGTGTTTTCCAAACTATAGTTCCTAAAATGTTGTTTATGGAAAAATATGATTAACGTTCATAATTATACACTTTTTTTATAACATATCATTACGAAACAAGTCCATAGTTCCTAATAAAATTAAAACTAAACTGTCGTATACAAAATAAAAAGAAACATTAAACTTTATTACTTCGTTTTTTAATAGTGTATATTTGAAGTTATATTCAATTAAAATGTTTTTAACTAATAAAGTAGCTCTCATTATAGGAGCAACTTGTGGTATCAGTTTGTGCTACAAGATGAATTTCTTTAAAATGGGATAAATGTATGTAACGAGGTTGAGACAACCATAGATTTTATATACAGACAAAATAAATTTTGCAAGGTGTTAGACTTGTTGAGATTAATGCAAAAAAAGTATCAGTTCAGTATCTTTTCGAGGTTTTAAAATTTGGGTACGTGCATGCCGAAATAGCTATCTATCTGGTTTGGGAACTTGTACATAAAAGAACGAAGATCTTGGTGAAAAGTAATAAAGGCAAGATGTTAGACATGAGTTGAATTTAGGACAACATGTAGTGAAAAAAATGAGGAGTGCTTGGAAGGCATATTTATTTTGAAACTTTTTACAATAGAAAGATTGTGTTATGCCGGCTTTCAGATTTTGATCGCGTCATAGTAGTGTACATATACAATGTACAACAGTAAACAAAAGCAAACTAAAATAAAAGCACAAAAAATGTATACAAAATCTTCCCAGGAGTAAAAGTAGGTAAGAGGCTTCTGATTAAGCTAAAGAAAAGGTTTTTTTATTTGTGCGATTAATTTCCACCATGCTGCCATCCCATTGTCGTCCCCCTTTTTTTGGATCTAAGTATTTTATTTTAGTTGCAATTTTTATAGGATTTTGTTTCAGTACAATGTTATTGCACATATACATCATTTGGAAAACTATATAATCAAGCTACACGTACTAATTTCTAAAAGCAAACATATAGAACATCCTTATGCTACTCCTACCGCACTAATATGATTAAAAGTCGAAAACCCTTACGAATATCTTCCCACTAAAGTAACTTTGCTACGTCTACAGCACCTACAGATAATACGTATGTACATATATACATACATGTAAAATATGCGTGCGCTAGTGTGTGTAATACGCACAGTACATAACTCCGCCACTCTGTATATGTGTGTGTGTATGTGTTGTGTTTCATTGAGTAACGGTTTGTGTTGCGCTGACCCAGTTCAACACAAGATTAGCAGAGGATAGCGATTCGCTTACAAAAATAATAAAAATTGTGATATTGTTATAACAACGATAATAAGTCCATTACCGTTTTCTGTAACTTACAATTAATTAGAGATGTATGTAGAAAATCGAGTTGCACTGATTACTGGTGGTGTATCTGGTGTGGGACTATGTATTGCTAAGGGATTTTTGAGAAATGGAATCAAGGTATGTCAAAATAAATTCTTAAGTTTACATAATGTACATATAAGGGTTGTCACCTAAGCGCGCGCTGGTCTATAGCTCCTAAACTAATGATGTTAGGAATTTCGTTCATATACTAATCTATACTACTTGCAAGACTCTATTTCAGGAAAATATTTTTAAGTATATAAGGTGACCCAAATAAGTGTGAAGATATGGAAGTATTTTTTTTTAATGACACCCCTTGTATTGTGTTGCACATTTCAGTTCATCTCAATGCACTTTATCAATTCCCAAAAAATATTTCATTACTCCTGGTATTTCCGGAGAAATAAATTAAAAGTCATTAAAATGAAATTTTACGCACTAAAAATAGAAAATAAAAAAAACGTAGGAGCACTTTTTTGACTCACGATTTAGTATGGAGTGAGTCGAGAAAGGTCTAAGGTTACTCTCACCTTGTTTACATTTTGCAAATTTTCTACAATTTTTGTTAATAGATCAAATCGGTTATGGAAAAAAAATTACTCGTTGGTATGACAATGTTATTAATTATTGGCGTATTATTCTGACACTCGGCGACATCTTGCACATATTATCTTTCTTTCTTAATAAACATGAACTATACGATCCAAGAATCAACTGATATGATTTACATTCTCGAAGAATGTTTAAAGAATTGTCTTCTAGCATCCAGAGTGTACGGCGAGAGGTTTCCTGATAGAAGGCACCCAGATGAAAGAGCATTTCAAAGATTGATGGATCGATTTAACAGGACTGGGACAGTTAAATATGAAAAACATGACAGAGTAAAGCCCATATTAAATGATGAAAACAAATTTAACATTATTGCAAGTGTTGTTGAAAATCGACATAGGAGTACAGCCGACATTAGTGATTTGCGCACATAGGTCAAACTTCAGTTAAAAGATTTTGAAGAAGCATCATTTCCATCCATATCACGTACAACTGAGTCAAGCACTTCTAGGGCAAGATTTCGAAAACAGGATAAATTTTTGTAATTGGGGTCTCGCTCGAATTCAAGAAGATGTACGGTTTTTGAATACTGTATTGTTTACCGATGAAGCAACTTTCCACAATAATGGTCATGCGAACAGGCATAATCTACATTATTACGCCAATGTGAATCCAAATTTTAAGAGGGCAGTTGACCGGCAACACAGGTGGAATGTAAACGTCTGGGGAGGTATAATTGGAGACCATATTATAGGACCCCATTTCTTTGATGGACATCTCAATGGTGATATTTTTCAAAGATTTTTGGACGAAGACCTTGATAACCTTCTAGAGAATATACCATTAGGGCTGTTAAGAAGAATGTGCTTCCAGTTAGACGGGGCGCCTGCTCATTTCAGTATTCAAGTTCGACATACTTTGAATGAGAAGTTTCCAGGTCGCTGGATTGGAAGACAAGGACCTGTTCCATGGCCCGCAAGGTCACCAGATCTGACCAAAGTTGATTTTTTCCTGTGGGGGTATGTTAAAGATCTGGTCTACCGTATACCACCAACTACACCAGAAAACATGCGGGAAAGAATAAGAGAAGCCTTTGATACAGTTACTCTTTTAATGTTACAAAATACAAATAGGTCTTTAACAAACAGGTTAAATCTGTGTTTACAAGAAAATGGTAGAGTGTTTGAATACTTAATTTAATCATGTGTAAAATTCTCTAATGTTATTCATAGTTAAATGTTAATATAAATTTACCGTGGAAAACCAAATAAATGGTATATGTAAATACTAGGAAATATTGCTCTATGAATAACGTTCTGTAACACCGACAATTTGACATGTACTATGTTTAAGTATTATTTTTCAACAAGAAATTTCCGTTTAGTAAATAAAGGCTTTGCTTTAAAATAAATTTTATTTCTCTAAAAGAGATTGCTGCTTTGTAACATTATTATTATAAAATAATTATAGAATAAAATATTGATCCTTGCATCGGGCTTAAATAACAAGTTCCAAACAGTAACAGAATGAGCTGTTTCTTCCAGTTTAGCGGAAAAAACGTAAACAAAGCAACTGAACTATATTTTTGTCTCCTATAATGACTAACAAAGCTTTATGAAGATCACTTTTTTTTTAATTTTTTGGCAAAATAGGTTTTTTTTGCAAATTACTACAAGGTTCTTCTCCCTTTCCTTTTCAAATTTTTATTTCACATTTTTCATTTTCTCCACCGCCTTCTGCGACAGCTTCAGAATAAAAATTGTGTTAATTTTCTTCATATTCACTGGATAAGTACTTCTTTGAAGTCTAGATCATCAGCGCAAATCTTTTTTGAAGGTCTGAGTTAATCATTCAGTGTAGAAAATAAGCAAGGATTCTGGGTGTATTAAGAAAAACTGAAAAAAAAACAAATCAAATTTTGCATTAAAGGGACCCACACACTGCGTTTTTGTGCGACAGTTTTGTTCGACGAACAAGTCTGTTCGAACAAAAACGACGAAAGTGAGTTGCCCACAGACTACAGTTTCGTTCAGCAGTTTAATAATATGAAGACAACATATGTGTGTGCAGTGGCGGCGGCGCCATTAGCTATAAAATCAAAAGAAAAAAAAAAAAGAAATGGGCAAAATGGGCAAAGGAAAAACGCAGTGTGTGGGCCCCTTTAAGGGACCCACACATTGCGTTTTTGTTCGACAGTTATGTTCGACGAACAAGGCTGTTCGAACAAAAACGACGAACGTGAGTTGCCCACAGACTACAGTTTTGTAAGAGAATATCTGTGTGTGCAGTGGTGGCGGCATTAGCTATAAAGTCAAAAAAGAAAAAAAAAAGAAACGGCCAAAATGGGCGAGGGAAAAACGCAGTGTGTGGGCCCCTTTAAGGGACCCACACACTGCGTTTTTGTTCGACAGTTTTGTTCGACGAACAAGTCTGTTCGAACAAAACCGAAGTGTGTGAGTCGAAAACCGTCGTTGATGTTGGCGTACAAAGCTGCTGAAAATAATCTGGTTTGGCTTGTTTATGTCCGTCGAACATGTTCGTCGAACAAAACAGTCGAACAAATCTAAAGTGTGTGAGGTAAATATTTAAAAAAAAACGGCGATTTTTCGCAGTGGTGTAGTTCTATGTAGTATTATATATTCATATTTATTTAAGTGGTGTTATTATACTGTTAAATCTGTACCATTTCAAGTTTAGTTAATCTACGTAATTTCAATATCTGTACACCAACTTATTGTATTCAAATAATGTAACTTAAAACATACAAATATTTTACAATTTCCTCTTACAATTTTCTCTTTTGATTTTATGGCTACTGCCGCCCCCACTGCACACACATATATTGTCTTCATATTATTAAACTGCTGAACAAAACTGCTGAACAAAAGTGTAATCTGTGGGCAACGCACGTTCGTCGTTTTTGTTCGAACAGACTTGTTCGTCGAACAAAAACGGAGTGTGTGGGCCCCTTAATAGTAACATAAGATACGAGGTCTGGCTATTTAATAATGAGACTGCATGCGCAGAATGTCCTACAGGGGAGGAAACCAATGCAGTGTTGTATAGCTGGAAGTGTCTTCTATTCCAGAACAAAATCGCGTTGTTGTCGTTATAGTAGTATTTTTTCTATAGAGGTTAGAAACGAACTTGTTTTTTCTTGTGCCGATAAAAATGTGTGATAAAAAACACGAGCAACGGATCAATGGTGAAATTTCTCGTTCAATAAAAAAAGATTCCGACTGAGTCCTATAAAATGTTGAAAGGGGCCTATCGTAAGAATTCTCTATCGTGCACGTCTTTTCGAATAGCATAAAAGGTTTTTTGAAGGCCGAAAGAGCACCAAAGATGACCAACGTCCAGGTCGATCTGTGTCTGTTTCAACACCGCTAACCGTGAACAAAAGCAATGAAATTGTGCGCGGAGATCGTCGAATAAGCATTCAGATGAGTGCTGAGACTGTAAACGCTGTAACGGGACGCGATATTTTTATATTATTTTATCTTTCAGTCGCATTAACCTGACAAGGAAAACAGATATTTATTAGATGTAGTAAAGAATGTTATCTATAATTTAAGAAATAAAATGCACCTATTTGAATATATTCCGTAATCATATATAAGTTCCCTATGTTAAATCATTCATTTAATTATAATAGTTTGAAATTGTAATAGTTTTAACCGTCAACTGTAAAACATGTGACTTATGGTGTAAGCTGTACCTGCGTAGGGATTCGCATCGCTTCCTCCGCTAAAAAAGAACACTTTTCGCTAGGCCACGAGAGAGAGTAGTTCGCTTCGCAGTTAGTTATACATATTTGCCAGTTCAGGGCTAGTTAGTGTACCAGTTTTATTACGTTTGTTAAATTAGTCAGTACAAAAAGGCCGTGTTCACGGGGATACCCCGCACGAAGTCATAAATAAAATATACTGATAAGCAGCAAACAAGAAAGGACACGCCCGAAGCCCATAGACTAGGCGAAGAAGGAAGCGGACATCTTGGTGAATCGAATCAACGCCAGCAAGTATACGCAGATAAGCGAAGAATACGTACGTACAGGTATTTGGCCAATAAACTATTATATGCTACGAATACGAGCTCGTAATAAATAGAATTATTTGTATTAAAGTTAAATTGATTCCGCGTTCGTTGTAAAGTTCATATTCACATACCGATATTTGTCCGTTGTAATTATTTAGAAATTAAACGCGTGAGTAGTTATAGTAAGAGTAAGATAGGTGCATCGTTAATGTTAAGATTCTGTTTAATATTTTCTAACCTTTGTATTTACATATTTATTCAGTTATTTTATTCAATATATTTGTTATTCGTTCATTTGTTGCATTTTCATTTATTCAGTAGTAAATCAGATTGCATGTTTGGTGTCATTAATTATTGTTTAAATATTGTAAATCCTCCATTTACCGCACGCACCTGAGAACGTATAAGGAAAAGATTATAAGAAAGTTTGTAAAGTAAGTAACTGTTTTCTTGATTACGTTAGAGCGATTGCTACCGACATTTTGCTAGTCAGGGGAATTAGTTTATTCATTTCGGTATCAGTAACGTCCGTCGTTGTGGGTTCACAGGGGGATTTGTTAACTTACCGTGGCGCCCAAGATTATAAACACACATTAGCACAAAATAAGTCCGTTCTGTCACAATATGGTGCCCTACGTGCGACCATTCTATCACAAGTGAAGACCGTTCTGTCACAATATGGTGCCCAACGTGCGACCATTCTATCACAAAATAAAGACCGTGCTGCCACAACGCCGATAAAGAAAAGGTCAGAAAAATTTTACATGATACATGAATTGAACATGAACAAAGTCTGTGCGAAGTTGGTCCCAAAAAATTTGACCACCGACCAAAAGCTCGTCCGCCAACAGGTCTGCTCTGATTTTCTTGAGAGGTTAGATGAAGAGCCTGAATCGATGGAAAACATCATCACTTGCGATGACACCTGGATATTTCAATACGATGTTGAAACTAAGCGGCAATACATGCACTGGAACACTCCCGCATCGCCAAGAATGAACAAAGCAAGGATGTCCAAATCAAAATTTAAAGCCATACTAATCGTTTTTCTCGAAATCAGCGGCATCGTGATGACTGAATGGGTTCCAGATGGTGAAACTGTAAACCAAACTTACTATTTAAATGTTTTGGCAACGCTGCGAGAGCGAGTTCGTAAGAAATGCTCGGAGTTGTAGAAATCAACGACTTGTATCATAGATCTTGCACCAGGATAACGCACATGCCCATAACGCGCTGTCTGTTATTTAGCCGTTACAGGCACACCAGTGACTTTTTCTTGTTTTCAAAGATCAAATCTGCTTTAAAAGGAACCCGGTTCGAGTAGATGGAAGAGGTGAAGCGAAAATTGGCGAAGCTCCTAAATGCTCTTACAAAAGAAGATTTCCAGCATTGCTTTGACCAGTGGAAAAAACCAATGGACCGGTGTATGGCGAGAGGAGGGCGTATCTCTAATACAATTTTGTTCAGACCTTTTAGAAATATCTAGTACAATAATTGTTAATAATTTTTAATCTCTTTATGCTTTCAAAGGGAGTTACTTTAATGGATATTAATGAAGAAATCGGCCAAGAGATCGAAGCTTCGCTCAAAAAGGAATATGGACCAGAGAAAACTATTTTCGTTAAAGGCGATGTAACTAATGCTTCACAATTTGAAGGTAAATTCTTAACAAAACAGTATTTGCCACGTATACTTCAGAAAAAAATAGCCTTCGACATCTAATTTAAATAGCTAATTTGTAGGCTACAATTTTGCTTAAAAATAAAAATAATATTGTTAATAATTTGTAACTTTATGTATTGGTTATAAATGATGAATTTATTTTTATTAGATGCTTTCAAGAAAACAATCGAAGTATTTAACAATATCGATATTGTGGTGAACAACGCAGGCATATCCGATGAAGTGAACTCAAAGAAAACAATCGATATAAATTTGGTATACAAACAAACAACAGTATTTAAGACATTACTTCATACTTTATTTTATTTTTCTTTGTGTTAGGGTGGTGTATTAACTGGAACATACTTAGCAATGGATAATTATCTTCCGAAATATAAGACAATGCCAGATCCCATTATAGTAAATATTTCATCGATATTTGGCTTGGATGGTATTCAAACTTCGGTTGCCTATACCGGTACTAAACATGCTGTCATAGGTATCGGCAAGTGTCTCTCTATGAAAGAGCATTTTCAAGCAACTGGAGTAAAGATAATAACCCTTTGTCCTGGAGTTACAGAGACCCCACTTCTTTCTTCATACAGGCTTCTGCCTGGTAGATATGAGGAGATTGCAAAGAATATGGTTCCTGATCTATACATGCAAAAGTAAGTTACTTTAGTTTATTTGTATTTTAAAAATTACAAAAAAAAAACCCAACCAAACCTAGAGTAATTGATTTTTTTCTGATAATTCTGTACATATGTAATGTACTTTTTATTATATCTACTTTAAAGTTATGTTTGACAGACTGGTCAACCTATTTAGTCTCACAACAAACTTTTAGTAGCACCAAAACAGTTAAAGACGGACATAAAAAATAAAGATTTGTATTTGAAATAATCGAGTTTGTGCTCCCTTATTCACCAGATCTGCCTCCGCCCGACCATCACGTCTTTCCTCAACTGAAAAAAAGTTTAAAAGGTCGTAAATTTTCTTCTTTATGGGCCTCCGCCAGACTAGGCATTTGTAAAGATCAGTTAAATAAATGTGTTTTCGAAATTTATTTGTACCTATTGATTTTTTTCTATAAATTTTAGACCTGAAATGGTTTCAAGATCATTAGTAAAAATTTTAGATGTCTGTAATACTGGAGATGTATGGGTAGTTGAAGACGATAAATGCAAGCAACTCGAAATACCTAATCGATTCTCTTTGGAGGTATTGAAGACCTTAGATGTGTAAAAATGACAGGAGAATATAACATTTATATTTGTGATTTATTATGTAATTATACACTTTGATAATAAAGAACTAACTGCTGCATTTATTTGGTAGTATTGTACAGTGTTTTCGCGTGTTTTCTTGATATTAATTAAATCCGCTGGTATACGTAAAAGAATGACAGACAGTGATATTGTTACAATTACATCTACATGAATATCACGATAAGATATTATTTAAATATAAAAACGATTTTTAGTACTAAAACACTTTATTTTGATCTATTTTTTACAAAGTCATGTTTAAATATATCAAACGTATGACTTTACTAAAACTTATCTTTCTCTAATCAGCTCCTGGTAAATTAAACATATTTTTTTTTGTAAAACATCATTATACAGCAAGTTTATTGTGTATAATACAACCAAAAATAAATTTCTACGACATTCAAAACGCAGTCAAAGTCCTATTATTCGGTTTCTTTAATCGTATTTGAAATCATATTCAATCAAAATGTCTTTAACTAATAAAGTAGCGCTAATTACAGGAGCACTTTCCGGTATCGGTTTGTGCTGTGCTAAAGAGTTTCTTAAGAATGGAATAAAGGTACTACAGCGATATTGGGGCAAATTAGGTTTTATAAACATATGGAATTTACTTTTTAGGGTGTTACACTTGCTGATGTTAATGTTGATAAGGGTCAGGAGATTCTATCTTTGCTTGAAAAGGAATACGGATCAAATAGAGTAATTTTCGTAAAAGTGGACGTGTCAAACCAAGACGAATTTGAAGGTAAGATATTTATTTTGTATTGTAAAAGAAATGACCATAGTTTTAGTAATGTTTATTAATTTTTGCAGATGCCTTTAAAAAGACCGTCGAAGCATTTGGGAATATCGACATTCTTGTTAACAACGCTGGAATATTGAATGAGCGCGATTTTAAACGAATGGTCGACATCAATTTGGTAATCATGTACTATTACAATAAAATTAAGAATACCTCAAAATACAGTTTTTGTTTTAGAATGGCGTGATAATTGGCACTTTCTTGGCGATGGAAAATTATCTCCCCAAGTACAAAACATACGATGATCCTGTCGTAGTAAATATTTCATCATTGTATGGATTAGATCCTAGTATCTGTAGCCCTAAATACACAGCTACAAAATACGCCGTACTTGGCCTGGGTAGAAGTCTTAGTGATCAAGCCCATTTTGAAGCAAGTGGAGTGAAAGTGCTAACTATTTGTCCGGGACTTACGGAAACCGCCATCGTTGACAATATTTATGAGAAGCATCCACCTGGTAGATACGTAAACATACTCAATAATTTTTTGCCAACTATAAATCTTCAAAAGTAAGTTGAATACATAATATATTTAACTTTCGAATGAGTGTTCATATTAGTTACTTTCAAGAATTGTTACTTAATTGCACAAAAAAAAATTGTAAGTAGTTGATTTGTGTACATAACATTATGTTTAATAAATGTAAACTTATATTAACAAGATTATCAATTGTAGACCTGAAGTTTTATCAATTGCGATGGTGAAAATTCTAGAAAATTTTGAAAATGGGGACGTATGGCTGGTTGAAGACAATCAGTGCCACCTACTTGATATTCCTACCAGATTTGATTTGAAGAAGAAGAAGACATTTCCAATCGAAACATGTTAACATTAACATATTTGCCAATGCATACATATAAATAAAAAAAAACTTGTTTGCGTTAAGTGTTTTATTCTTGCTGCTAATTCTGTAACAATAATTGACGTATCTTTCTAATAACTACGGCCACGTTGATGTAATTTCATGATTATCGATGCTCACGGAGATGTTGTCATTTTTCTTAGAGAAAACTTCACTATATTTGTTTTATTTACATTAAGTTTCAAATTGTTTTCGAGAAACCACTTACTCATTTTAGCTACGACTTCAACAAGTTCTTGTTTTAGTGTATCATTATTTGTATACTTTATGATAACGGAGGTATCATCTGCATACATATTTATAAGATGACTTGTTACGTGTGGAAGGTCATTGGTATATAAGAGGAATAGAAATGCACCTAGTACTGATCCCTGAGGCACACCACTTCCATTTTCTAACCAATCAGATTGGTATTTTTGCCCAACCGAGTGTATTCGCACACATTGTAGTCTATCAGCTAAATAGGATTTCAGTAGCATATGTACTATTCCTCTAAAGTCCATTATTTCCAGTTTTGTGAGTAAGATGCGATGATCTACGCTATCAAAGGCTTTTGATAAGTCTAAGAAAACACCGGCAACCGTTTTTTTATCTGAAAATGCTTGCATAATTTCTGTGATCGCCATATAGATAGCTCTTGTGGTTGATCTGCCCTGTATATATGCATTCTGGAGTTTATATTACATTCTTTTTTCCTTTGAAGTATGACAGTATTAAGATAAGTGCAGTAATTTTTATAGCATTGTTTTGTTATCCTTCTACTAATCATAGCTTCATAAAGTTGGCGTGTAATATTACATTTATTTTTTATATCTTCATTTATCCAATATGGCTGCAGATGCTTTTTCTTAACCTTTTCTTTTTCTGGACAGACCATTGTGTAGATTCTAACCAACGTAGAGGTAAGTAACGAACACAATGTATGAGGATGTTCACATGTTAATAATTTTTTCCAGTCGATTTGTTGTAGGTGTGCACGTATGCTCGCAATTTGGTTATTTTGCAGTACTCTTACCAATATTTTTTGCGGCTTCTCTTGTTCTGTCAAGATTTCAAAATGCGTTTCCTGTGCATAGTGATCTGACATACTGGTTTTGTTGACATAACTTTCATATTTTATATTGGTTTTTATGAAAATATTATCAATAAGGGTAGCATCTGTTTGACATACTCTGGTAGGTTCCATAATCGTTTGGCATAGTCCAAAAGATGTAAGGAGTATCTGGAATGTACTGACATTTTTATCCTTCTGTTGCAGAAGATTGAGGTTAAAATCCCCGCATAAGATTAAGGTATGGGTGTTTGCTTTGCCTTTTAAATTTAACAGGATGTCTTCAAAAACATTGAAAAATGTTTCTAGATCTGCATGTGGTGGTCTGTATATACATACAATTACAAATTTGTATTTTGGAATTATTACTGCAGAACATTCTATTACCAATTCTATACTCATTTCCTTAATCTCTTTTAACTCTTGTGTTTCTATCCCATTTCGTACAAAAATACAAGAACCGCCATGTATGCTGTTTGATCTGGTAAAGCAGGAGCACATTTTGTAGTTTGAGATGGTTATATAGTCCATAACCGTATGTTTAATCCAGTGCTCAGTGAATGCTAATATGCTAAACTCGCAGTTACTATTGTGTAAGAAGGCTTCAATGTGTTCAATTTTATTTGTAATACATTGTATATTTTGGTGAAGCAGTGAAAATGCGCTTGTAGTGATATTAGCATTCTTTATGTTTTTTGTTGAGACTTTAACCAGATCCTCTCTAAAAAACGATTTATTTTAACGCCAGTCGGCCACAATGACGGCTTCTGTGCTTCCTCTAGTGCTTCTAGTGGAACGGAGATCTTATATGACGCATATTCTTCCGGTCGCCTGGATTTTAATTGTTCTATTTTAGTTCCATTAATGCCTTTCTTCGATAGGTATGTAGTAATGTTAGTTTCTGTTGTGTTCGGCGCAAAATCAAAGACATGTAAATGTAATAGCATCATAGCAGGGAAAATATACCTATGTCAGCAGTGAAACGCAAGCATGCGCCGTTAACGTAGCATAGGAGATGTTTGAAATTAGTTATTGGAATGCCGTTAGGAATTTAAAAAACGTCTAATTGATTTTAATTTTTTTGCAAATTTGATCCCTTAATTTCGGTATTTTGTTGATTTAAGAAGAAAGTAAATATGTATATATAAACTTAGGAAAAGTCTCTTTTAATGAGTATAATTTTGAAAATATGGACGATTTAATTGATGTAACAGAGTTGCAAGAAGATTGAATATTTGAGGTGTATGATAATATTCAGTTTAGAACAAAGTATTGCATGAGAAAAGAAGTTGCTCCAAGAATAGTCAATTTAATATAGTATCAGCTTTTAACTCGTTATAATTATGGATTGCCAATAGCTCCACTCCAGAGATACAAGTTCTTGTAAGTATTAGATATTTAGCAACTTAATTTGTTTAATAATATATCTATATTGCTAAATCTGTTATAACCGAACAACATGGGTTTTCACAATTATTAAGCCGAACGGTAAAAAAACGGTGTCAACGTCTGGTTTATTTATTGAAATATTTTATTTGTTCATATTAAAAGTAATACCTACTTTTTTATCTTCTACTGCTAAAGATTTATTGCTATATTCACGAGGTACCTAGATAAATAATATTTACTAACACCATACTGTAAATATACATATATTCAACAGATCTTTTACGAACACTTCACCCCAGCACATCTTACAGGTATTTGAAAACAGCATTAGAAACGTAACAATAAAAAATCATTAAAATTGTGTTTATAATTAACTTTATCTGCACAGACCATGCACTTCAATTCCTCTGTTTATTCGCTCCCATGCAGCAATTTTGTTTTTATTTAAAACAGTTATTTTTTCTTATTTTCTGTAATACATAATTCCTGCTTTACTAAAGTCAGAAAAGCTCTTCACTCTGAAACATCCCAATTTTGCAAACGTTCACGTTTTTTCTAAAAAAAGTATCCGGACAGTGCGCGAAAGAACGAGGCTTCTTGCTCAAACCCTACGGGAACTTTATTGTCCTAGAGTGCATCCAAATAATGTCTGTGCCAGACAGTCCATGTAGGTATACTAAGTCAATAAAGTACCCGTGCATTTTGAGGAAGGGCGTCTTTCTTACATGCACTGGCAGGAAACTTTTTTCTCCTGCTGTACCAGGTCATTGGAGATGTGAGGGAAACGAAACTGCCAATGGCCTTGCAAAAAAAGGCGCGGCGTTCCGATTTATTGGGCCAGAGCCATTTCGCAGTCTTACCACAAGCCATATAAGAACTCATCTTCAACAGTGGCAAAGCGAACAGAAACTCTCGTATTGGGCTAATACCCCCTAAACAAAGACAATCAAAAAAGTTTATTTCTTTTTCAACCATCTGGGCTAAATCTCTGCTGGAGCTCAACAGAGGAGACCTCAACACCATCACGGCTTTACTCACTGGCCACGGCCCTTTTAGGTACCACCTGAAAAAGATGAGGAAGGTGGACTGTGATAAATTCCGATTCTGTTCGGAACACAGCGAGATAACTGAACACATTATGTGCAATTGCGAGGCGGCGATCCGGAAGAGACTCCACTATCTCGAACAGGCGCACGTAGAACCTGCTAGTATTAGAACTACATCCCCCAAAAGAATGCTAGATTTCTTTAAAAGTCTGGAGAGTAACTGAGATTCAAAGATTAAGGGTACTCACAATAGATCTTAAAGGACGCAGTGAAGAGAGGCAGCATTGCCTACATAACCCACATCTAATCTAATCTAAGAAAATTAGGAAAAAAAATGCAAATAATTCAATACCAAGTTCTGATTTTGCCAGAAATGCTAGAGAAGAGCTTTTTTCTTGATGCTTTTGAAACCAAATTTTCTAAAAGATATCCTTTTCCAATCGAATTTATACGCTGCCCAAAGAGATAAAACGCAGTTGCAAATATTTCAGATTAATCTCTGAAGACTTAACAATGAATGCTGTAAAGACAATAATGATTAAAAATTGGGTTGAACAATTCTTAACCTATTTGCACATAAACGATAACGCGGCCATACACTCAACAACAAAGATAACAATTTTGACATTAAATCTTTTGTGATAGCACTAAACAACAGATTTAATATTTTATATAATGGAAACAATCGACGAAAGTATGACTATATTTAATGGTTGATCAAGCATAAACCAATACAATCCTAAAATACCAATAAAAAGAGGGTACAAAGTGTGGGATATTATAAACCAGAAAGGCTTTATAAAAAAGTTTGTAGTATACCGAGGAAAAGACTAACTGGCAGAAGAAAGATTCCAGTCCGTTAAATTAGAAGATGGAAAGTGCTGTTGAAACTTATTAAATGTTATTGTAGGCATAATAGCCAAATCTATTTTGATTAAAGACAAAAGTATACAAGGAGGTAATGTGGATTACAGGATGTCATCAATGAATTTGACGTTTTTCTAAATGGCATGACAACGGAATATGTAGTTCACTTTCTATTAAATTTTCAAGGTACAGAATTAATAGATGTATCGTGCTTAGAAAAAGGCGGCAGCAAGAAAATGTGAAGTGCCCTACAGTAGTTAGTCATATTGGGAATATCGGCGATCAAACAAATAGTGGCACCATTTGTTTTTTGAATCTTAGATATCGCGTTTGTAAATAACTGCATGCTATACAAATGATCCATCCAGAGAAAAAATTGACATTCTTAGATTTTAGAATAGTAGTTAATTATATATAAATAAATTAAAATTTTTATGAATAAGAATTCCACTTATTTGGACAAAGGAGAGTATGTGCTAGTAGTTACAGCATGAGATACTTCAGTAAGTTCAAAAATAGAGTGAAAATAAAGAAAACAACACTAAGGGTCTGCACTGGCCAGCCTTTACAAAGAAAGGAGGCCTGTACGAACAATATTCTACGGTTGGTGTTGAGTCACGACGCCATTATACCAATTTTACGACTCATGAGTCACACCACTATCAGTGTGTCAGTAAAAATTCTAAAAGAATTAACCAACTTTCGTTTGCTTCGGTTAGACTGTAACGTTTGTTTTCCATTTTTAGAAAAAGTATCATATGCGACGGCACAAACAAAATTGAATTTCTTTATTTTTTAAATGCTAAGAACTATGGAAGACTTACAACCCGAAAGAAGAACAAACATTGATTGGAGAAGTAATGTTTCCCAGCGATTGCGATTTTGCGTTCACTCACATGGTTCAGAAGTACTTAAATAGAAAAGGGACCGAGGAAACAGAATTTCCAAATAACTTATCTAGAAAAGATTTTTTTTTTTAATCCAAAATAAACTTACTACTTATAAGGTTATGTGAAAACATTAAACGCCCAAAAGGTGAACTCTGGATGGGATGCCTACTGATAGAATTCTCATCTACACTCACTACAATGTTTATGGCAATTTAAGCGAGTCAATCCAAATAATTTGAAGTTAGGCTTTCGGACCTGTCGAATTCATCCTTCAAATATTGAAACGGCTGCCGGTTGAATTTGAACGGTTAAAAGAGAGAATCGCAACTTTTTTCTGCAGTTTCATGTGCAAGAGCATATAAGCAAAAATTATCATTTTGCCGATACCAAATGAAAATAAAGTACACCAAATTAATACAAGTTTAAAACATCCAACTAATAATCGAGATAGATTTTTTGTATTTATTTTAGTAATAAATCATTAAATATCTTTTATTTTAGTTTCTTTTTTAATAAAGCAAGTGTAATAACAATCATGTAATAGTTTCACGATATAATATAACAATATATGGACTATCAATGATTACTTTATTTTTACAATTATTTATATCCAATAAAATGTTTCTAAAAAATTATTTCCACTTAACAAGCAAGTATTTAAATTAACTATAATTGCTTCCTTAAGTAGTCTACATAATGACAATAACAAATAAAGTCCACCATTCATCTAACAATACAATGTTCTTAAAGTTGTCGTAACTTCTTGTAATCCGTGAAACTAGGTATCTCTATTTCATAAAGCTCTCCTCCTTGGACCACCCAAACAGATCCATTCCCACCATTTTCTAAAATTTTCACCACAGCCGTAGCTACCGATTCGGGACTGTAAATAATTTACCAAATATGTAAAAAGGTTATTAAAATAAAAGAAAAAAATGACACAATACTTTTGAGTAACTTCCTCTGGATACTGTTCGAAAAAATGCTTCACTGTCTCAGTGAGACGTGGAGTAAAAGCTCTACTTTCCAAATTATCGATCAACGTTGTAAGAGTTGCACCGGGACATAATGTCATCAATTTAACTTTCTGCACTCCGCAATTTTCTCTCATAGCGAGAGCCTTACCAAGTCCTATCACGGCATGTTTAGTACTTGTATAAACCGGCAGAAAGTAGAGCGGTGTCAATCCTGCTGTAGATGCAATGTTTACGATGACTGGTTCCGTGCCGCTATTGTATTTGGGTAGGTATTCTTCTAGTCCTAATATACAACCATTCACTACTCCTTTCTGTAGAATAACGTTAAAAGAAATTATGAAATTAATCGAAAAGGAAAAATAGTGCCTACTATATTTATGTCCACTTCTTTCTCCCAAATAGTGTCGTTCATAACACCAGCATTATTTATTAAAATGTCAAAATGTCCAAACTTTTCAACGGTCTTCTTCATTGCATCTACAACAGAAACATGTTTTATTCGATTTAGTATTATAATTATATATATATAAGTATATAAATCCGGCTACACCTTCTAAATCTTTTTTATTTACAACATCTGCTCTAACAAATATTATTTTTCCTTTTCCATACTTTAATGATAATGCATCAACTGCGTCTTTGCCTTTAGCTTCATCTACATCAACCAAAGTGACTCCCTAGAATGTAAACATAATATTTGTATTCCATTAACTTATAGAATTGTACAAATAAGATAATAAATACGAGTATATGAAAGGGAAATCAGAAAATATGTGTGACATCTTACAATTAAACAATCAACAACAAAACATGGCTAGATATGTGGAGAATACATGTTGAAAGAGTGTAAAAAAATATTTTTGAGTTTGTTACTAATATCTATTTGTTGTATTTCAATAAATTGAATACTTAAGATTGTCGATCTTTCTAAATAAGCCTCTGAATTGTTTGCATCACTAAAGATTGATAGAAGAAAATTAGCTTGTTCTAGGCGCAATAAGTACTTTCTATTGGGACAGAGAAAAGGGGTTATGGAGTTATTTTGCCCAAGAAGATGTTCCGATATTAAAAGTTTGTTGATAAAAATGAGTTATGATGTAGACCTAGCGAATGACGTGTCTCCTCAGGTTTGAAGAAAATAGATATTATGAACATCAATGTGCAATTAATATTGATTTGAAAACGGTGATGTCGTATGACTTTGAGACAGCAAAGACAAACTAGACTATTTAAAGCTGATATTTGTAATAAATTAGATATGTATCTTTAAAAGATTTACGATGTCTGAGCTTGACTCAAATGTTTGAAAAAGTTTTGTGTCAATGATGCAAAACTTCCTCGAAAATTGAAAATTAGAACATCTCTCTTGTCGATCTGCTACTAATTAGCAGATCTATTTTTCTGTAGCGTGAAGGTACGTCTCGGTTTCTGGAATGTATGATTATTACCGATCTACACCAGTGACTGATGCAAATTTTAGAAAACAAACCTTAATTCAGTACATACTAAACAATAAAATTGGTAAATCTAAAGCTGCATATAAAGGCTTTTTCTTGTGTACTCTGGAATACGACAAGATTAATGGGAGACTTCTTCGGAATACTTTGAAAAACGATAGGAACTCTTTAGTTCGTTTCCAAGCTTCAAAATCATCGCATCAAACGACCTTAAAATAAGATAAATTCGATCTTCATTTATCAAAGAGAATATTAATTATTATTTTCTTGCCCTAATCATTTATGCATAAGGAACAAGATGCTATTTGCAACATATTTGTAATGATTTCAAAGAAAAGATCTTTCTTTATTCTCTTGTTTATGTGAAAATAATTGTAAAATTGGCTGCGAAGAAAGAGAGGTAAATAGAGTAAAAAAAAACAACCAGTGTTGAGGTTATTGTAATAAATGGAAAAAACAAACTCAAATATTTCAAATCTAGAAAAATATACACTGACAAGACAGTGTCAGTCAGACAAGACCAGGAGGAAGGTGAAGATAAAAACTCAATTATTTATTGTGCTGACATAGAAAAAGCTGCATAAAAGTTTTATCCAGATTTGAAGTCAACTGTTTTTACTAACAGGATTTCTGTGTGTAATGAATCGTTTGTACCAGTTAGGAAAAAATCAACAACGCCCCAAACTGTCTGCTGTCGTATGGCAATGATGATGAATTTGGAAGAGCAAAAGATGAACTGATTAGTACATTTCATCATCTTCTTCCAGAAGGATATTGTAAATATAACTCAGTGGTTAAATAATTATTAGGCGCGAAACAAAAACTGATATTTGTTTTGAATTGATTTATTATAAACTTTGATAAAATCAATACTTCTGTAATAACTTTAAGATATTTTAAAGCTCTTATGTCAACAAAATCGTTTTAACACATAGGCGAATAGTACATGGAGCGAATGGGAGACAAGTTGTATGATTTCATTGACTTTGGCACTGGAGTTAAAAATTAAATCCTTCACAGTCATGTTTATGTTATGACTGAATGATTTTTTGTTTGGACTGGTTTCTTACCTAGATATAATACTAAATGTCTTTATTTCGATATATCCATATATACATATATAAATAAGTAAAATAGAAAATAAAAGGAAATATTAAGAGGCAGTTCAGATAAGCGGCATGTGTTGCTACTTTCTGCATTACAACTGAACCCTTAGATAATAATAACATAATATTCCGAAATATCAAATGTCTAAATTAAAACCTAATACTAATTTCTGCAATGCCGCATTCATTCGGATCGACTTGCCATTCGCTGTTGGGAGCAAAGTGATTAACAGCGCGGCATCATAAAAGGCGATATGATGCTGTCACAAAGCCATTGAACACAACATACACACACAAAAACTACACCGCGAGAGTTGCAGTGATAGCCAGACAAGCGATACAGTTTACGGAGTCACTGCAACTAAGCACCCACCACATATTAAAAAAAAAAAAAAAAAATTTAAGTAGCAACACATGCACGCACATACATATAAGAGATAAGAAGATACATCTACCCTGATGATTACAATTCAATTCATTACATAAGGAAAGAATATGCATAAATTAGTCCATGGCACAAACAAATTAATTGAAAGTACATATGTATATACAAAGCAAACTCATTGATTCGAAAATAAGTATGTATCTGTACCAGATCCGAATTTGTGAACGCTCATCACTTTTATGTCACAGGGCAACCGATTATAATAAAATTTTATGAAACACGTTGCATTAGAATGCAGTAGAAATAAAAAACCAATACATGAATTCTGCACTATTTAAATCCTACCCACATCCACCATATCCAGCATATATCATATCCAGCATATCAGCAAGGACCGTAAATCGCAGAACAATAATCGAATAAAGACAGCACCATGGCTGCACGCAAGGTAATCTTTAATTTATTACTAAACATTGATCGGAAGGGGTACAGCAGCTTAAGGTTATCATAAGATCTACAATTATTAGTATAGTACAATTATTTTAGAAATGTACTATCTATACCTAATACCCTAATTATAATAATAATAATAATACATGCCTTAGCATCCCCCAACAGCTTGCGCCAATTACAGGGGGCATCGGCTGGCCATGAGTTATTATTACGCCTGCGGCTGTAGACCGACTTAAGATGTTACCTTTCCGCATTTGCCGTGGAATTTGGAAAACTACAGAAAACCAAACTCAGAAAGGAAGCACCGGGGTTCGAACCCGGTACTGCCGGACTGCTAGTCAAGTGTGCAAGCCACTAAGCCACCAGCCCGACTTAATTATAACACCTAGACTTGTGACAGTCGATGAAATAGGGATAATATCACCATTTAGGGTTATATTCAGTTGATATTTGCACAGGTCCACCTCTCTATTCTTACCAAATAAAATAACCTGACTTTTTTTTGATTGAGAAACAACGAATGAATTCGGAAAAATGTATAAATCCGGTCTAGATCAAATACAATTTTTGTTCTTGCGTCATCAATGCTAGTGTCGCCGTCGAGACGAGATATTCTCGTCTCTCGTCTCGTTTCACCCTCTCTCGACGATATATTCTCTCTCGAATGAAAGCTCGAGACGAGACGAGAGAAAGACCCTCGCTCGTCGAGAAATTCTCGTCTCTCTCGATTTCTCTCGAGCAGAAAACGTTGGTTTTATAATTTTTATGATTTATTGTGAGTGTTTGCATTGACATATTAAACAGTTAAACGCTTATTCATGTTTGTTATATATTTTTTTAGTTAGATTTTTCTAGAAAATAAGTAGTTACATTGCAAACTCTGCCTAAGTATTTGCGGAAAGTGTAAAATTAGCATATAACCAGAAATTTACACAATTGTACTGTAATGCGATATACGGTACATCATTTTAAATTAATAGAGGTTATATAATATATTAAAAGTTTCATGATTTTTATTGTTAAAATTTAAAACCATAAACTTATATAATTTTATGTCGAGTGACGTCACCAGGTGGACATTCGCACAGTGGATGTAAGAAAAAATGTCTTTTTCTTTAGTTATTTCGGACCCAGTTATGAGATACTGCATATTGAGCTAGCAATGCAGGGCAATTATATAACGATTATTTAAATTCAAAATTCCATTAAAAAAATCAATTATTATTACAAATGTTCAGTAAAGTGGGGTATATTATTGCAATATATTTCTTTAAATGTACTGATTTTTTATATTTTGAACATAAATATAAATAAATACATAAGCCTTTATTTATTTATTTATATTTATTTTAAAAATTTGGAAAATTAATACAAAATAAATTTGCTGCTCTTCGGTTCTCGGGTTCTCTGCCGTGATCTTCTTCTGAAGAAGATCACGACAAGATGATCGAAACGTTAAGTACCACAACTTTTCTACACGGCAGAGAACCCGAGAACCGAAGAGCAGCCATCAACAGCGGCCGTGAAAGCCTGAAGTCTACAAAAAGAAATTTTATAGATAAACGCGAAATCAGGGTATTGTGAAAAATGCGTCTTATCTTTCTGTAAAAAAATATATTGTATTAATCAGGGTTTGAATTGGTTCTTCTAAAATTTGGATTTTGATCGAATGTTTTGCGTCAACAACATGCATAAAATAATTTACTACGGCTCATCGTGTTTTTACCTTTCTCATATTTGATATTTGGTTTAAGTCACGAGAGAGACGAGAGATGGCATCTCTCGAGCGAGAAAAGCGTCCTCTCCTCGAGACGAGAGACCCATTTTATCTCGCCAGACGAGACGAGAGAAGACCTTTTCTCGTCTCGTCTCGTCTTGCGGCAACACTAATCAATGCGATCGGCAGGAAAGGATAAATAAATTTGTGTATCGTCAGTGTACATTTGAAGTTGACAATAAGAAGCATAGTACTAGTATAAAGTAGGCAAAATGGTGCCGTGGCCATACTTATATAATATGGCACAGATAATTTTCATAAGAATGCAGATAGCAATGGATTATATTAGAATTCTACTTTGAATACAATTCATGCTTTTAGCTGTCTTAAAATAGTTAAAATTATAAACGGAAATATTTCTAACAATACTCAGGTATTCAAATTGTATTTTAGAAATTCACTTGAAGTATTCATCCAATCAAAAAATGTCACTAAATCATTGTTACGAGCAAATGTGACACTTTATATAAGAGGAAATACTTTTGTGGTATAAAACCCATAAATTTGACAACATTTTTGCCTACAAATATTTATAATATACACGTAATATAATAAATATTATAATAAAAATATCGAAAAAAACATTAAGATTTTGTAGATCTGTCGATAATAAAATATATTAAATAAAATAGTATGAATGAATTCTCGATTGGCTTACCTTTAAACCATTCTGCAGTAGCTCATTGGCTATACAAAACCCAATTCCAAAAGCTCCACCGGTTACTAAAGCAACTTTGAGAGCTATGATTTTTTCACAAATAAAAGTGGAACGTTTGCGATATGAAAATCAGTAACAAATTGTAGTACAGTTGCAATGCTCTCCAAAATCCACTGTATTTCAGTCAGCATGGATTACTATACAGGGCTCACAATTCGTAATTTTGTAAACATTGTCATGACTAACTAATGAAAAAAGCAAACAATATGTATTGCAGGAGATAAAAATACTAACTTGCCAATATTTCGAAAACTACCCATTTTTATAACAGACATCTTTATACAAAATGACCCTTATTTTTAATGCCCAATAAGACAAAACTATAAAAATTGCCGCTCCCTAATTAAAAATATTGACAATTTTTATGATTTCTCTTTTTTAGACATATATTTTGCCCACCGTGTATTAATAATTTACTTTCGAGAAATGGACCTCTTTTGGCCACCAAATTCACTTGAGTTATCGTCCATGGACTTTTTCTTGTAGAGTTATCTTATCTTATCTAAGAACATTTTCAAAGGATGGAAAAAATGAAAAGAAATTTTTAACAACCTAGAGTAAAATGCTCAATACTGGATGTTCTATCGCATTTCATACAATCGCAGCTAACCACTCTGCCTTTGTTCGGATTTAGTAAGGAACTAGTAGTCACCAAGGTTATATGTATGTTTTATGATAATCGGCAAAAAATGATGTAAGTAATTATTGATGAGTTTTAAGGATGTATCTCAATTAAAACATATAAAGTGGTTATTTGTTTACATAATAATGATGAAGTTGATTGTTTAGTGATTTCTTATAAGCACTAAATGGGGCGTAAAAATAAATAAATCTGATGGTACTGATTTTATGACAACTTTGAAAATACAATTAAACAAAATTCTGCATTTTAGTGCAGAACCTTCATAAAATAATAGCACTGAAAGGCCATATAGATTTAAAGATTTGATTCCTATGGTTTTCACGTTTAATCAAACTCCGACAAAATTACGCATCCTGGGCCAGTCTTTAGGTTTTGGTACGTTCGGAATGCGTACATTATCTTTCCTAAATATATTTCAAGGTGACTGTGTTGATTGAGAATCTTTACGTTAGATGGCAAACCATTCTACAATGTAAAAAATCTGGTAAACATCTAGTAAAAGCAATTAAAAGGAAAATAATTAAATTCATATCATTTACAAAAACTACATAAATAGCGTTTGAAGTTATCAAATAATTCAGAATAAAGATAACTGGACGTATATTTGGTTTATTAACTCCAAGTACGTTACAAAACCTTGGCAACAATTATAATTTACAAATTTCCTTTAATTTTATTTTAAAATAATTATTAAATATAATTAATTATTATTGCTATACTTTTGGGTACGACGCTTTGTAGGTTGTAGTTTTATATTTATCTAATCACATTCCTAATGTACAACATATATGTATATGTACATACATACATATGTGAATTGATCAAGCGCAGAGCTCAAGGTTAATAAAATAACTTATCTTATACATACAACAGATGATTTTGAACATTACCGTTACCAATAGTTTTTATTTTAGTCGTTGTATAAGACATGAAATGTGAATTGAGTAATGACGTAGATATTAATACAAAATGACTTTCATTAACGGAAAGGTTGCTATAGTAACGGGAGGATGTTCCGGTATTGGCTTAGCCATTGTACATTCGCTCGTAATAAATAAAGCTAAGGTAAGAAATTGTTTAGGAACTCTTTATTGCTGTTGTTTATTTTACATGTAACAGTAGTTTTAAAATCATATTTTATAAATGCATTATCCTTTACTTTTTAAACAATATGTGTCCATGGAACATACTTACATAGATTCAAATGCGATTTTCTCTAAAATCCAATTCGCAGTTGTGAGTAATTCCTTGCTACAAAAATATATTCTTGCTTTAAAACAATTTTTTTGTATGTATGAGCAACGGAAATTACTAGAACTTACAGAACAAAAGAATCTTTTATTAATCTTTCTGCATTTTTCATCTCATATTTGTGTAACGTTTAAATTTTAAATGCTATATACATGGATGTTATCTTAATTTACAGAGCATCACTATAGTCGATTCTAATCCAGAAGGTGACAAAATTGCATCAAAAGTGTATGATCAGTATAAAACATCAAAAATATTATTCGTCCAAGCTGATGTTTCTATTAAGGACGAGTTTAAAAGTAAGCAACTATTTTATTTTTGCCACAATTTTTGGAGCGAATAATTATAAGAAATTGATTTAGAAAATCAAAGCAAACAGCACCAAAATTTATTTCTTATTATTAAACAAAATTATTCAAAAAGATTCTCTTCCGACCTTATTAAAAGATTGTTTTATTAGTAGGTACAATAAAATAACTTATTAATTTCCATCACCTCTAAAATGTTCTTGAATTATAGATGCTTTCGAAGAAACAATAAAAACATTCCATAACATAGACATACTGATCAATAATGCTGGAATCTTAAACGATCTGACCTGGGAAAAAGAGATAGCGGTTAACTTGGTAAGACTAAAAGTGGAATACTCGAATATGTCGTTTATATTTCCGTTATTTTACAGAATGGCACGATACATGGTTGCCTCTTGGCCTTACACGAATACTTGCCTAAGTACAAATCGGGCGATGAAGCAGCGATTATAAATTTATCATCGACAGCTGGTCTGGAGGGTTACCCAAATATACCGATATATTCAGCTACCAAACACGCGATTATTGGCTTGGGACGCTCATGGGGACACCCTAGACATTTTAAAGAAACTAAAGTACGCGTCATGACAGTTTGTCCAAATGCAACAGAAACTCCTCTTTTAAACGCAATGCCTGGCAGGAATTTGGGACCTATATATGAAGAAATTTTTACGTCGACACCTCTTCCTGAAGTCCAAAGGTAATTTATTCATAGATTAAAAGTTTCTGTAAGCTACTTTATCAATTGCTTCGTCTTTTATTTACAGTACAATTAGTGTTGCAAATTGCGTTGCTAATATGCTTGATAATGGTACCAATGGGAGTATTTGGTTAGTAGAAGCAGGAAGAGCATATGAAGTGAAACTACCAGATGTAGAAAGTTTAAAAAATGTCTAAAATTAACTTTCAGTATTTCTTTCAGCAATATTTTCCTTTTCTTAAAAACGTTAAAATTGAAATCGCCAGAAATTACTAAACTAAAACAAGAACTATAAGATTTGTGATAAACTTTTTGCGACATATTTTATTCGGTTTTTAGCTTTATAACGTTCAATAATAGTAGGTGATAATCCTAATACAGAAATGTTTTATTGGCATAAGTTCAGTTTAAAAGAAGTGTACGTTTTTGATATAAAACCATCAATAAATCTGTAGGAATGGTAGAAGTTTCTTTAATAGAAGCTTTATTTAAGACTAATAAAAATAGAAATTATAATTTACATAGGTAAGTATTCTGATATGTTATTGTAAATTCCCTAAACATGGTTGCTAAGCTGCAAAGGTACTCAATTATGCTTTCTTTTTTTTTGTTTGGTAAATCCTCATCAGAAGACTTCAAAAACACTTTCAAAGTGAGAAATGAGCATTGACCCTTCCTACCGACAACTAACACTTCTTAACTATGGCACTAACTTTGTTTTCAACTTTGATCTTTTATGTCTATGTTGTTACCTTGTAAGCCTAGATTCAAAACAGTTAAATGTTGAAACACATCACCTTAAGGGGTCTATAGATGATACGATCGGTTGTACAATCCATTGTACGGCCATAGGTGGTTCGAAGGTTTAAGGTGACCTACAAACGAAACAATCGCCTATACAATCTGTTGTATCATCGCAATTGGTTCGACGATCTACGTGTGGAGGATACACAACGACTGGCTTGTCTTTACGTTTTTATTTTCAACTTGTTCAACTTATTTTCAACGCTTAAGTAAGCAGTTACGCAAAGGCAAGAAAAGTCAATGAGACAATTTGCATACTTGGTGTCAAGAAGGAAGATTTTGACCTCTTGTATGAATAAGAAGCTGCTGATACTCATTGCCCATTTCCTTTTTCTGGATTGCAAAAGTCGAATTTTGATGTAATTAATTATTTGAATTAGTTCATTTAAGAGTTTTCTGCAACATTTCAGGCTACTATAAAGCCTCGCTATGAATACAACCTTGTGTCTATTTCATGTTTTGACGCTACCCCAGCAAACACAGTACCAATGGCCAATAGCAGGTTAAGTGGTGGCAGCGACGGCTACGTGACGGCAACATTTACCAGTAATGGATTGCCGCCTAATAAATAATGGCAAATCCCGTATATTGTTTGTATGTTTTTCCAGCAACGTGCCGTTGTTGCATTGATAATGGAAACTGTTGATATTTTTAAGTAACGGATTACAGATTAGAGCTGATCAACAAGACAAATTAAACGGCGTGTAAATATTTAGCATCAACAACAACATATTTCTAACTTTTCTTAAAAACCCATATAGAAGCAACTAATGAAACTATATAGTCAATAATAAACAACATATTATATAACATCTAGACGACCCACAAAATTAATTTTGAATTGTAATATTTTGAATAAGTAGTTGTTAATTTTTATCGATCAATTATTGTAACATTATCTAACAAAAATTAAATATGTAATATAAAAAGTTCTATTAAGCCCCATGTACCTATATTAAAATGAACCGCGTTTCAATTATTCAGTGTAGATTGGCTTACGTATGCCTTAATCTAATTGGTCAATCGGTTAAGTTTAAACATTCCGCTGATTCCGATTCCGGTTTGTATAGTGCAGATAGTGTGGTAGCCATGCGGTAGCGCTATCTCAGTGATATACAGTTTTGTTGTTTATTTGTGATTTATATCAGTTTATGGTATTATCCAGTCCATCACAGTCCAGTTCGTGCATATCCAAGGAACATGAATAATGATAATATCAACGAACAGTAAGTGGAAACTTTTCTTACATTTTTGTAGTTTATAGGTTAATTTTACTGTTTACCGCGCCTTTGATAGAAAACAATTGATTTGTTTCAAGCTTCTTGATTATTTAGACTATTCTCTACATTTTACTTTATTGTTTAGCTTAAGTTTACAACTATGAGTTCTTTTAAGAAAATCAGTAAAAGTTACAAATACAGAAAACTAAAAAAAACGGTTGAGGACATAACAAATTTAAATAAAATGGATTTCTTGTTAAAGCAAGCATCAATATTAAATAGCGGTGTTTCACGACAGGACTCAATTTCATTTGAAAAACCTGGTCACTCAAATGCAGAAGTAAATGAAATCGAGGTTAGAACATATTATTGCGAGGAGATGATACCTGATAATGGAAATCTGACTGTCAACAATGCCCCGAAGGACAACCTTTCTTTCTCCTTGTTGACTGATTCAAGCACTAGAAATGATTCAAGTACAGAATTAAATGAAATAGTTCATACGTTATCAAATGATCCTGATGTTTCATTAGAAATCTTACCAACTACATCAGAATTTTTGAGAAACTGGTATCTTCAGTATAATATACCACTGAATGCGATGACTGATTTGCTGAAATGGTTGTCAACAAATCCCAATGTTGTAGATTTACCCAAAGATGCTAGAACGCTTTTCAAAACTCCTCGTAATGTCCCAATAACAAATATGGGATGTGGACAGTATTATTATTTTGGTTTGAAGAAAGGAATTTTATCTATTGCAGAAAAATACAATGTACACCATTCTTTATTTCTATTAGATTTTAATATTGACGGATTACCGCTTCACAAATCAACTAAGGAATCATTCTGGCCAATCCTAGGAAGGGTAGCTAATTTCGAAAGAGAGGTTCCGTTTGCTGTTGCAATTTTTTGTGGAACGAAGAAACCTCCTTTGGTAGAATATTTTCACAGTTTTATTGCTGAATTACAAGAATGTGTAGTAAATGGTATAACTAGTGAAAATAAGCAAATATACATTGAAATTAAAATCAGAGCTTTTTGTTGTGATGCTCCAGCGCGAGCATTTGTTAAAAATATCATTGGCCATAATGGTTTTTATGGATGCGATAAATGTAATGTTAAAGGAAACAGAGCAAATGGGAGAATGCGATTTTTGAATTTAAACGCGCCACTTCGCACAGATGAAAATTTTTTGTTAAAAACGAATGTTGAACATCATAAAGGAGATTCGCCGTTGGTTAATTTGAATATTGGAATGGTGTCACAATTTCCAATTGACTATATGCATTGTGTGTGTTTAGGTATAATGAGGAAGCTTATGTTAGAATGGCGAGATGGTAATCGATCTCATCGGCTAAGTAACACTAAGAAAGCTGTGATTAGTGAAAAACTACGTTTAGCCAGCTCCTACTGGCCCCACGAATTAAACAGAAAACCGCGTTCAATTTTAGAAATCGATATGTGGAAAGCAACAGAATTTCGTCAATTCTTGCTTTATCTTGGTCCTGTTGTTTTGAAAGACACTGTACCTGAATATATCTACTGTAACTTTCTCTTATTAAAATTTGGAATTACAATTCTCTTGTCTGAAACTTTAAATGATAAATTAAATAATTATGCTCAACAGTTATTAAAACTGTTTGCCGAAAATGCGATAAAAATTTATGGGGAAAACTTTTGTGTATATAACTTGCATGTTTTAACACATCTTGCAAATGAGGCTAAATTTTTTGGATCACTAAACAGTATCAGTTGTTTTCCTTTTGAAAACTATTTGGGAATATTAAAGCGCAAATTGAGAAAACCTAACTTATGTTTACAACAAATTGTTCATAGACTCAATGAAAAATTAGTTGACTCCAACATTCAAAATAAATCAAATTTTGGAAAAATCTATGTTATTGGTTCTCCAAACTCAAATGTATTTATTGAAACAGAGGTTGTTATTTCCCGTGACGATGAATTTTATGATAAGCTGTTTTTTAAAGAGTATCTACTTTCAACTAAAAAAGCAGATTGTTGTGTCTATCTAAAAGATGAAACAATTTTAAAAATCGAATATATTCAAAAACGGAATAATAAAATCAGTATTCTTGGTAGGCGATTTAACAAAATAAGACCATTTATTAATTATCCCACTGACAGTTCTCTCCTAATGTTATTTGAAGTTTACCTCAACATGAATGACCCTCTGTTGATATATTCAGTGGACGATATTTTGTACAAGGGTATTATTATTCCATTTAATTCAAATTTCGTGTGTTCTGCATTACTGCATTTATTGTAAACTTCTGTCTTCTATATTATATATATATATATATATTGTATAGATACATATATTTCAAGATTATTAATTTATATATATAGTTGTTATTAAATAGTTTAAATTATTTGCTTGAGTAAATTCTAAAAATGTAAGGATTCTTTTATTAATATTAAATATTTGTTACATTATCTATTTTTGCAGATCAGAAAATATGTCATCGTTGAATTTCCCGAAGAGGAGAATAATGGTACAACACCAACCTCTATAATTTCATCGACATGGATTATAAATTGCAATCCCTTACGTTGTTATTGGCCGGGATACATTCGCAAAGAGAGTGATCGGGTTAAAGCTGTTATTAATCATTCACAACTAAACGTTCCACTATGTGGCATAAGCAAAATTAAGGTATTATATAGCACAGGTATGTACATATCTTATATTAGTACGGAATTATACACAAAGACATTTTTTATAGTAAAGTATAGTAGAGCTGTGGAGAAAATGAAGTGCCTTCAGTTGGTATCATCCGTTTCACAGACAGAAGAAAGCGGAGACGAGTGTCCAATCGGTCGTGAAATATTTCAGAAAAGAAAGAGACAAAAAAAAATATATGAAGACTACGAGGTTCAATCTAATTACACCGACAGCGATGATGGAATAATTATTCCAAAACCACCAAAACTTCCAATAAACGATTTAAAAAAACTCGATGGTAATAGTAAGGTAAAGTTAACAAAAATTGGAAACAGGTTTATTGTCTCTTGTAGATTCTACTCCATGCTCATCAAGCGAAATAAGATCGAAGGATCTCATAATTGAAGACAACAATAACATGAAACTAACAAAACCGCGAAATAATTTGGTCTTCACCAGTTCACCAAGAAGTTCTTTGTGTTCAACTCCATGTCCCTCTCCATTGTCAAACAGCTTTGGGACTATAAGAAATTCATCAGTCCAATCATCTTGCACTCAATGCGATCACAAGGAGGGTAAGAATTTTGTCTTCATTTGTAATAATTACCTATATTATATGAAAGTAAGGGACCATTTTAAGATTTCTTGATTAGGTTTTTTAAAAGAGATGATGGTATGTCTGACTGAAGTAAAAAGCAAAATGGGTGTATTGGAAGAAAAAATCACTTATCTTATTAATACTAATGTCACTGACAAAAATTATTCTGAAGCAACGGCAGCTGAACTACCAAAATGTAACAGCAAAGAAGACCTCGATGAATTTGATAAAGCATTATCTAGTGTGGAAAAAATGTCATCAGTAGTAAGTTATACCTACATATTTAATGTTGCTTTCATTAAGCTATTGATCTTTTTGTAAAGGTATCAGCTTGTCAAGTTTTGGGAGGTAAAGATGGTGTTGATGCTACTTATAGAATTTTATCGAAAATTATGACTCACGAAATATCTTTACGATATAACTGGTCCGGAAAAAACAAATTTAAATTCGGTGACTTAACAAATGTAGTTAAGATGATAACGAGTAAGTACCCACTAGAGAAATGTTTTTTCTCCAATATACCATGTTACAGTAACCGTAAGACGAAATCCATTTGCTTCCACTACTACCTCTAAGCAAGTGGAGGATTACATAAAGGTATGGCTCAGAAACGCGGGAGATAGAGAGGGAGGAAGAACAAAGCGGAAGACAAAGGAACAGTAAACTTCGTGTAAGTTGTTTATTATACATAAATTGCCTGCTTTTGTTACTGAGATTTTGCAATAGTTAGATATAATTATCTCATAAATTCCATAGTGACTCAAAATTTTGGAAACGTAATTTTCAATTTTCTGTAATTTTACGAGCATATTGATTTCTATACATTTGGAACAGTTATGATATTTATTAAATCGGGAAAAATTAAACCTAAAAATGGAAATTGTTTAGAAAACAAATTAAGCAAAAAATGTGTTCTTCATTCTAACGCAGGTATATGATTGTTACAGGATTTAAGATACAGAAGATGAAACAGCAGCAATAGATGAGTTTTATAGTATTTATTGTTATTTTTGAAATTATATGTTTATTTTTTAAAATGGCACCTATGTGTACATTAGACTTTATTTTGTAATATACATATTTATATGTATTTATTTTTCCAGTTCTTTAAAATAAATATATGTATAGATATATAATGTATGTTTTTTTTGATGTCGACGGTTATCGGCTCGTTGAGCCATCCATAATAATTACTATTGTTATGGATATACCGTCGACGGTCCGTTGCTGGTATTTTATCGCAAGCCAATGTCAGTAGGCTGCAGAAATAATGACGGGCGGGCACTGACATTATCGGCAGAGTGCCTTCCGGCCATATGCCGGCCAGTGTGACCTATGGATACAGGGCCGTTTCAGTTTTGCCTAAAGCCGGCCTTAAGTCGAACTTCTGGCAAAATGCAAATTGGCCAGTATGCGACCGGAACTATTTTGTTTGCTGGGTACAATTTCTATATGAGCTTGAAGACCTGTTTTGTACTCAACCATGGGTTTTGCTCCATCTGTAAACAACCCCATACACTTCCTCCAGACAATGTTATGTTTACTAAAAAAAATATTCAATGCCGCGAAAAAAGAAAATCTCAAACAACTAGACTTCCTATAAATAACGTACAAAAACCAATCTAACTGTTTTCTTTGATATGTCTGTGCTCTCATCCAATTGAAGAGCAAACATGTCACACATGCAAAGCCTAACCTACATGATATTTGCAATGTTACTAGCCATATTAGTAATTCGTCCTTGAAAAATAGTGTTTGAACGACAGGACTAATTAAGCGGCTGTATCAATTTACGTAAGAATGTATAGAAATTGTTGAAAATGGTGTCCAAAGCTTTATGCAACACTTGCGGTGAGTTATTAATCTCTTCACACTATTTTCTGTTACGTGATTTTTAAGCTCTTCCAGATTATGTATTGACGTTGAATAAATGGGATTTTTGATGTATGGTCATACAAAAAAATCGCATATGTTTAAATCGCAAGACCTAGTTGGATATGGGTTTTCAATTTTCTGCTTATTCTGTCATCAAAAAATTCGCTTAGATATTGAAATGTTTCTATGGACGTATGTGCACCATCTTGTAAATACCCATTTTGTAATTTTTTATCATCCAGTTGATTTATAAACGGATCGAGTATTTTATTGTGATATCATCCAGCAGTAAGTATGCTTTAAAAATAAATAAGACTTGCCAATCTTCTTCGACATATTCCAACCCAACCACCAACTTTTTGGGAATGCAATGGTTTTTCAACAAAAAAATGAGGATTTATCGATGGCCACAACCTCATATTATGTGAATTTGCATATCCCTGAAAGATAAAACCAAGCCTCATTTGAAAAAAAAAACATGTTAAGGCTATCCTCATTGTTTCGATTATTTTGGAACCATTGACAAAATTCCACTCGTTTTGGATAATCGACTCGATGAAACTCATGAAAACATTGCAGCTTGTATGCATGATAGTGTAAAACTTTTCTTTAGAATGACTTGGCATGTGCCATAGGACAGCTTTATCTGTTGGGCCATTCGTGAAATGGATGTTTTTGGATTTTCATCAATAATATGCTGAATGACTTCAATATTTTCAGCTATACGTTTAGATGACCTCCAACTACCAATTTTGCGACCGACGTTACCAGTCTCTCTGAATAACTACAAAGATATTGTCAAAAATTGTAAAAATCATTGTAATCAAAACTAATTCAGAATATTCTTGTGTTGAATACCATTTTTTTCAATTTAATGTAATTTAATAAATGTTCAGAAATATTTGGCACAAACGTTTAGATTGAATGTTAAATAATGAATGTCAGTTATGTTAATGTTAAAAGAGTTTGAATTCTGATTTGATCTATTTATGAAAAAATCTATACAGTTTATTGATAGCTTAATTTTTATTGTCAACTTTATACGATTAGATTAATATATTTTTATATAGTAAGTCATTACTTTGTAAGTTATTACTTTGCTAGATTAATGAGTCTTATCATATGTTCCTTGACCTTTATATCCTCCAACATAACCGCTATTCGCCGCAGTATCTTCTCTACCTTCTTTACCTCTACCTTTCCCACTTTCATCAAATCTCTCTTTATGACTACCTGTATATTGTGACGTATCCGTTAATCTATCCACACCTCCAGTTTTAACGGCAGTAGTTGTATTAGTAGTCCCGGGCATTCCACAAGTCATTAATTTGTTCTTAATCTCGTCAGCATTTACGTTTTTATATTTGCCCAATTCATCGAGGTATTTTAAAAAATCCGAATAGTTGATGGTTTTCGCTTTGAATTTGTTGAAAGTAATCCCCGTATCGGTAGTGGTGATCTTCTTACCGTCTACCACTTTTGCCTGTTTCATCCATTTGTCAGCCTGGGTTAGAGTGATGGTTTTACCGTCCGCTTTTGTATCGCCGAATTTTGAAAAATTTATGAACTGTTGATCTAGGGGAATTGGTGTTTGACTCATCTTAAGTAATTCTGACGAAAATTTAATTTAACACTGAAAATTTAGAAAGTTTAGCTCTTTAAACTTTAACGTATGAAATACTTTAAACTAATGTCATTTCTACTGTCAATAGAATTTAAAATTCGGCCAATCATAGTACAGTGCTGCCTAGCAATTGATAACTGCTGTCTTCTGCTAGATGGCAGCCAGATGCATCCGTTGTTATAAATCAAAAGAATAACTTCAATGAGCACACATTACAAACTATTTTACCGGAAATCCGTTTGACCTGATTTCTTTTCCTCGTGCATAGCTTTTCCAAGTTCTCCTTTGTTAGATTTAAGGTATGCTTTTTCTTGGATCGTGTTAGTAAACACCTGGCATTACGTCAAATCAAAACTATACATATATATTTATGTAAATTACCGCATCGTCATTGATGTGATGACAGTGTGTTTTGTGTTAGGCAAGTCAGGCGATTTCGCAAAAATTGTTAAAATTGAATTTCGTGCTGTGATAAAACACTTCTGGATGGCTGGGAAAACGGTCACGGAAATTCGAAATATTTTGCTAGGGGTTCATGGCGGATTTACTCCATCATTTTCGATCATCAGTTTCTGGGTGATCAAGTTCAAACGTGACGAATCACGCAGTGGACGCCCAAAAACCGCTAGCAACGATGAAATGGTCGACAAGATTCATGATGTTGTGTTAGCCGATCGCCGATTGAAGCTGAAAGAGATAGCAGAGACAACAGACATCTCGGAGGAACGCATTGGCCATATCCTACACGAACTTTTGGGCATGAAAAAGCTTTCGGCGTGATGAGTACCGCGTTTGCTCACACCGGAGCAAAAACGAAATCGGGTGATCGTTTCGGAGGAGTTTCTGGTCAGGATTCAACGAAATCCAAGGGATTTCTTCATGCGTTTCGTAACTACATACCGGAGACCAAAGAGCGGTCGAAGCAGTGAATTTTTCCGGGCGAATCAGCTTCGAAGAAAGTAATGACCGTTCCACCAGCCGGAAAGATCAAAGCGACCATTTTTTTGGGATTTCCAAGCTGTGATCCTCTTCGACTATCTGCAGAAGGAAAGGACGATCACCGGGCAATACCACAGCGATTTATTGACCCGAGTAATCTTCGAGGAGACTACATCGAAAATAGGAAACCGCACAAATACCTTTCTTGTCAATCTAGTAGTCAAATAATCAAAAACAAAAGGAAATCGGATACAAATAGCACCACAACAATACGCATAGACCAAAAATAAACTTTGTATTAGTAATTACAATTTATTTACTAGTTATCGGCAATATGAGATGTTCAATATGCATTTATTTAGGTAACTCCAAAACTTCTGGTAATCTAGGAATATATTGAATTTTGTTGCCGCTAATCACGGTAAAGGAACCAGTCATTCCCGTTTGTACAGCTTGAATTAGTCCCTCAGCCACAATCTCAGCCCTAAAAAAAACGCAGAATGTCTAAATTATTAAACAAACTCGAATCTGTATATTACTGTTGATGCGGCCATTTGGGTAAATCATCTTCGAAGGTGGGCCTAAATTCTGGCAGGCAATTTTCTGGTGTAAAATCGGTAATCATCGCAGTATCAGTAACACCCGGGCAAATTGCTACTACTCTAATTTTAACTCTATCGAAATGATCCTTGACACCCATGCCTCTTGTCAAGCCGACAACGCAATGTTTTGTGGATGAATACAGAGGAGTAGATTTAAAAGCTGTTAGTCCAGTTATTGAAGCAAGATTTACTATTACGGTGTCTTCGCAAGTTTTATACTTTTGTAAATATTCCCAGCCGAGCAGGCTTCCGTATATAGTTCCATTCTAATAAAAACAAAATTATTTTGGGTAAATAGGTTTACAACAAAGTAATAATCTGAACTAGTATCTGCAGCTACATTACTATAACCGGTAAATTTAGTTTAAAAATAGACTTTTTTTCAATCATTCATCGTAATTTTAAACTAATACAAAGCACTGCAATAAAAATTAGCCAAGTAATGTTGCTCAGATATCTCTCATATCAAAATGTACGAACTATAATATTACAAAATGTTAAAAAGAACTATATTAAACACTGTAAATACAAAATACATAAATCGGTAAACTTACTATATTAATCGCAATCTGCCTTTCCCACTTAGAGTCGTCGTAAATCCCAGCGTTGTTGATGACTATATCGAGATTATTATAAGTGCGAATAGTTTTCTGAAAAAGATCTGGAAATAAAAGAATCCTATTTACATTAATTCGCTAAATCACGATTCATCAACTTTGAATAAATTAAGATTTGGGGTGCTCTTTGTTTAAAATGTATACAAGGACCACACCAAAAATAATTTACCTTCAACTTCATTCTGACAGATAACATTCGTTTTTAGAAAGAAAGCTTTGCCCTTGCCAAATTCTTTATTGAGATCTTGGACTGCTTGTTTCCCTTTTTCTTCGTTAATATCACCAATAGCACAGCCCTAAAACACAAGATAAATTAGATGTCTTTCTAAATTGCTCATTCATTCAATGCCTCCACAATGTTTTGAGAAACTTACAATATTTTTTAAATGAAACGTGTTATATGAGGGATTTATTAGAGCCACCTGCTGATTTTAACAAAGTTATGAAATAAATGTGTAGTTTGCCTGTCTTCGTTGAGCATTGTCGACACAGCAGGAATGTTTTCGTTCACATAGTTGCACAATATGGAGAAACACCACCTACGAGGGCGACCTGAAATGTTTCCGGAATCGGCAACTTTGAAACTTTCCGACGTCTACTGTCAATAGTTGTTTAAGAGTGTATTTTGTGTAGCGAGTCAGGCAAAAATGGATAAAATCGCATTTCGTACACTTCTAGATGGCTGGGAAGACGGTCATGAAAATTCGAAATATTTTGATAGAGGTTCATGGCGGATCTACTCCATGATTTTCGACCATCTGGGTGAGCGAGTTCAAACGTGTCGGTACAAGCACAAATGACGAACCACGCAGTGACCCCAAAAAACCGCTACCAACGATGAAATGGTCGACAAGATTCATGATGTCGTGTTAGCCGATCGCCGATTGAAGCTGAAAGAGATAGCAGAGACAACAGGCATCTTAGAGGAACGCGTTGGCCTTATCCTACACGAAATTTTGGGCATGAAAAAGCTTTCGGTGCGATGGGTACCGCGTTTGCTCGTACCGGAGCAAAAACGAAATCGGGTGACCGTTTCGGAGGAGTGTCTGGCCATGATTCAACGCAATCCAAGGGATTTCTTCATGTGTTTCGTAACCATGGATGAGGCTTGAATCCATCGCTAGGAGATCAAGCGGTCGAATTAGTGGAGTTGTCCGGGCGAATCACCTCCGGAGGAAGCAAAGGCCGTTCCATCGGTCGGAAGGGTCATGCCGACATTTTTTGGGATTTTCAAGGTGTGATCCTCATCGACTATCTGCAGAAGGGAAGGACGATAGCGGGGCAATACTACAACTATTTATTGACCCAATTCGATGCAGTATTGAAGGAGAAACGGCCTCGTTTGCAGCTCATCCTACATATTCACCGGACCTAGCGACTTTTTCCTATTCCCAAATCTGAAAAAATTGTTGGCAGGAAAGAGATTTTCCCCAAATGAGGAAGTCATCGTCCCTACATATGATTAGTCGGCAGACCTCGAAACATCCTACTTTTCCGTCTATCTTCGAGGAGACTACATCGAAAAATAAAAGTAAAAAGCCACAGCAATACCGTATTTTTCTTGTCGATTCCGGAAACATTTCAGGTCGCTCTCGTATTGCAACATTTCGTCTAAGCACTGGTCTACATGATTGAATTTTTTAAAAATGTAGTTTTGGTAATTGATCATGGCTATCAATTTTTGTACAAAAATTTACATAATTCCAAAAGGATTATTTTAGAAGCAACGCTTATTAGAGACTATAGTTCTAGAATTGCCTCTGCAATACAAATCAATACCAAAAAATAGAGAATTTTATTTAAGATAAGGAAGTTGATATGCGTCCCTGCTTTATCAAACTTGCGACAAGAATTCTAAACAAGCAAATTATACTTGTGTTACACTGCAGTCACAAAAGATGTATGCAAGAACCCGTCGAACGAGAATCATCATCAACGTCAAGGACAGCCAGATTTCTGCACTCGTTTTTCCCATTTAGCACATCATGTGAATTCATGTTACTTTAGACCTCTTTATATACAAGAAACTTTTATAAAATTTAATTTAAGTCAAATAAATAAGTGTGTAGTAAATTCTTTTTAAACTAACAAAACTTTAACGTTAAATAAAAAGAAACTACAATGCTGTTTCTAAGCATTTAACAAACAGTATTTACCTAGCTGTGACAACAATATGACAGTTTATAGTGTTATTTCTTGATTCGAATTGGCATTTGTTACTTCTACATTCGTTTAAGGAGAGATAATATTAACAAAAGAAGATAGTAGCCTGAAGAATATCCGTAAGGGAACGGTGATAGTGTATACAAAAATAGCCCGTCCTACTTCCAAATCAAATTTTGGTGTAAGCAATATAAATGGGGCCGAGAATCCATTCATGATAAGGCAATGTGTGAAAGACCTCTAGAAATACAAACTGAAGAAATTTTTGTTGTTGCTAGAGAAACAGGAATACTAGAAACAGTTACACGAAATTTTGGGAATGTGTAAAATTTAATTCCGAACAACAGACGACAAACTAGTAAAGAGAATTCGGCTCTTTTATCTCAAGATTATTAAATTTCATTTAAATTCTATTTAAACCATTAAATATAATTATAAAATCTATTTACACCATTAATATCCTCCCACGAAACAAGAGTCCATGCAATGGGTTCATAAAGGCTCTAAACATCTCGCCTAAGAATGCAAAAACGCATTACCTTTCATTGTAAAAGAGCCCCTAAACATCCAGTGCCATCGAAAAAAAACATAATTAGGGTAGGCTATGTAAATGTTTTTGATCGTTGCTTTAGCCACTATCACATAATGAGATTTATTACTTGACATTTTATTGTAACTTTAGTTTATAACCTTTATAACCTCAAATTAAATGTCAAGGAATAAATGTCATTATGTGAAAGTGGCTAACGTAACAATCCATTCACATAGCCTACTCTAATTATGATTTTTTTCGATGTGTCTATACAAAACATTATCTACTGTTAAATATATATTGCGCTAGGGGAGTAATGAAAAACTAACTCAATGGGGTGGTGGTACTGTAATGGTTTGGGCAGCTTCCACCCATAGCAATGAAACCCCTATATATTTTATTTCTACGCAAATAAATTCTAGTTTTTACATAAAACTTTTGGAAATGATACTGATAGACTTTGGTGAATAGTTGCCGGCTCTAGACTGGATATTCAGCAAAACAATACAGCTATCTATAATTCCAGACAAACAAAGAAGTGGCAGTATGAAGATCTAGAAGTTTGAAGTTATTTTGAATAGAGTATCTAACACTCTTTACTAAGTTAGAAAGAATTGTATTTTTTATGTATAGTCCGCCTAGAAAGTATCCGGATTTTATTATTTTTCTTAATTTTAATATATTTCATTTTTGTTACATCCTAATAATAATAATAATAATCCATGCCTTAGCATCCCCCAACAGCTTGCGCCAATTATAGGGGGCATCGACTGTGAAATGTTACCGTTCAAATTTCCAAATTTCCCACTAAAATAATGGTTTGGTGAGCAATTTCTCAACGTGGTACTACACCTCTCTGTATAATTTATGGCACCGTTAATAGTGCAAAGTATTGCGAAATTCTTAATGGTTTTCTTCTTGTAACCGCTCATGCTTTATATCCAGAAGGGTGGCATTTTAAACAGGATAATGCAAGACGCCATAGTTCTGCCTACACTACAGTTTGAATGCAAAAACAAAAGTTGGCAACAATTCCATGGACAGCAGCTTCCCCAGATCTTAGTCCCATAGAAAACATATGGGACTAAGATCTCTGAGGAAGGATTAATGAAGATTGAAGTAGAACGAGCAGTACCACGAAATAAAGAACATTTGATTCGGTCAGTTTTACAAGCCTGGACCACCATCACAGAAAAGTGGAGCAGTAACTTACTTTCAGCAGTGCCTCAACGTTTGGTTAAGAGTTTGCAGTTAAATGGAGGTTGTGTTAGTAAATGAGATGAATTATTTGTTATGATTTTATTATTCAAGTAATAAAAATATGTAGCGTAAAATTATAACTGTGCTTCTTGATTTCCGGATAATTTCTAGACGGACTGTATTTTATTACAAATACTACATACATATTTGAAGTACGCAATTTTGTTTTGTGTTAATATAAGATTTTTAGACATGTTTATGGGATCATTATAATATGATAATCACCAAGGTAATTGGAGGAAATAGTGAACATACTCGAATAATTTTAGAAAGCGCAAAATAATAAACTATTGTTTTAAACAATTGACGGCGAAACAAAATCTAAAACAATCAACTGTCAGGACCTAAACATTGCGAAAAAAATATATAGTTACATGGGAGAAAAAACTACCGAAAATATGATGACCTGTCACTTAAAGATATTCAGGTTATGGGAAAAATGCATTTGTACACATAAATGTAATAGTATAGGCCACATTAATCTACTCTTCTAACCAATTTTAACTAAATACACTAACCATCCATAATATAAAAAAGTTAATTCCGCAAATGAAGCACTCACCTTTAATCCACATGCTAACAATGCTTTTGCAAAAGCTAAACCGAGACCAGAAGCCGCACCAGTCACTAAAGCTGTTTTGCCTTCAATACAAAATTCTGGACAGTGATGGTTATTTCGACGTGTTACCAAGCTTATAGCGTGTTTCAGAAATAATCTGCTTGAGGTAGTCATTGTAGCATCAGTTATTTGTTTAACAGCGTCTAAACGTTTCAAGTATTACGCAAAAATTTCTTTCAATTGAATATCATTTTCAAATGCAAGTTTATAGTTCTTATAATATCACTTAATTTTAATGTATTATATGAAGTACACGACTATAAGTCATTTGATTGATAACCGAATTGACCGTTTCGTTGTTTTTTTGACTGTTGTCGTTATGGAAATGTCGGATAAGCGAAGCTTAGAAATTATAGATCAATACATAGAACCCGTCGGCCGTCGGGTCGGTGCGAACTAATTTGAGCGCGCTTTTAAAATAGCCCTCTTAATTTTATATCTCCCTTAAGTGTTACTGTATGAAAGGATTTGAGCAAATTCTACAGTTTATGGATACTTAATTCTATATCAGATCGACAGAAAGTAAAGCAACTAATATAATTAGTAATTCAGTAAGAGTTATTATTCATGATAAAAATGATTTCATTCTGTGAATCAGATTTACAACACGAGCGATAGCAATGGAACTGATATATGAATAATTTTTTAATAATTTATCTCCACGCACTATCACTAGTGTCGCAAACCGTATTGGCAATAAAATAGTATTTTAACACGTGTATCATATATTTTTGTTATTTTAAAATTGCCAAACACATTTTTTTACAGTTTGAAACTGTTTTACTGATAGATATTGAAGGAGTCGTAAATAGAACTCTCAACAGAACAATCCCAACAGAAATATGATATAGGACATGTTCGATTTATTGAAACAAAGAATGAATGTAATTGCATCTATAACCAATGCGCACGAACGTTTCTGCACTTTCGTCGTTCGTTTCACACGCCGCAAGACAGCTTGCTTTCTGAGCTGTCGTCAAGAGTCGAGGGACTCACCTTGCCGACATTTTTCGGTAACCCAAATCACCTGAAATTGATTGGGCACTCTCATATGATATTCCGACGTGTGCAGCAATTTTTCATATCAACGGTCACCTTCAATCAGCTCACGATTCGCACGAATATTCGCCTCACCGGTGCTCGTCCGTGGTCGCGGTGCATGGCTCTCGTTTTCTACTGATCCTCGACCACCGAATTTTGCAGTTCAAACATTTAATAATAATACGCCCTTCTCACTCCCCCGTCACGTCATATCAAAATGTCACGGCACTCACTTCACCCAGCAAGCGTTAAAAAGAAAACTCTCTTCCATATTTGATTCGCTTTCGTATATCAGACATTTCTTCCGACGGCTATATGCCAGCTTGTCAGCAAAAATTGCAGTGTTCTAGAAAGGACATTGAGGACTCTAGAGAAAAATAAAAAAATATTTGTTCAATACTGTTGAACAATTCAGCCGTCGTTTCTATCACAAATCTTAATAACCTAGAAAACAGGAATGAACATTAATTCCATTTTTCATCAATAATAACGAAAGAGAAAAAGAGAAATTTATATTAAGCAAATATGCCCGAAAATGCCTCGTCCAGATTATTACGTGTGATATGAATGTGTTTCCGGTTGCTATACAGGAATTTGTTACGGCACAGAACATATCAATAACTTAGAATTGACAAATAAGATAATTTGTTCGATCTTTGTGTTCCTGATTTTCATATCCTTTAGCCATACTCCTTTTTTTAATGTGTGGTGGTTGCTTAGTTGCAGTGACTCCGTAAGCTGTATTACTTGTCTGGCTATCATGCTACTTTCGGGACGTAGTTTTCTATGTGTAAATTGTGTTCAAATGGCTTTGTAACAGCATGATATCGCCTTTTATAATCCCGCGCTGTTAATCACTTCGCTCCCAACAGCGAATGGTAAGTCAATCCGGATTTCAACTCTCTGAAAAAATTTCACCGTCCCTCCAAAGAATCGAAACCCGGCTCCTATCGTCCTGCCACAACAATAGTCAATAGTCTTAGAGTCTCTAATAGCGCCAGTTTTAAATCACATACGGAGCCTATATACGTATATATATTCGATATTTTTCAAACAGTAAAATAACACTGCACACTGATAACAAACTTACATGTATTAGTTGATGTTGAAAGTGCTTACTAGGGATAAAAACTCAAAGCGTAGGTTTTTATCCCAATTTAGCCCTTTCAACATCAACTTGCCCAATACATGTAAGTTTGTTATTTCTTTGATTATTAGGTATACAAGCAAACCCTCATCTGCAATCCCTTGGGCAGGGTGGAACCCTGCCCAAGGGCTGACCCCCACAATCATAAATGGAAAGGGTGTTGACTTGTACCTCGATTGAAAGGTCTTTCGAGTCTCTTTACAATGATACGTAGTTTATGGTATTACATTTCATTGTAATGCTCAAAAATTAACTTTTATTTCTGTTATTAGGAGGGGCGATTCACGGTGTCAAAGAGATAACAAACTTACATGTATTAGTCAAGTTGATGTTGAAAGTGCTGAATTACTTGGAAGCCTACGCTTTGAGTTTTTATACCAATTTAGCCCTTTCAACATCAACTTGACTAATACATCATGCAAGTTTGTTAACTCTTTGATTATTAGACGTACAAGCAAACCCTCATCTGCAATCCCTTGGGCAGGGTGGAACTGACCCCCACAATCTTAAATGGAAAGGGGGCTGAGTTGTACGAAAGTTGTAGTTTGTTGTTGTGAGTTGTATTAAAAGAGAATCTTTTATAGAATCAGAATATCTAAGAAAATATATACCTTTCTATTTAAAAAAATCTACTTTCTCTATTATTTATAAGCAACTAAGTTTTTAAACACCCTGTATAATGTTACAGAGAAGAACTTCCAGTGTTGTGTAACTGCACAATATACGCACAGCTGTATGCAAAATTTCATTCGTCTCTTTACTCCTACGTGACGTAATATCACTATAAAGTAAGATCGGTATCTGTCACTTTTGTTCTTTAATTGTGAATAACTCAGAAAGGATGGTATTTAGGTATAGGGTATGATACATGAAATATGTGTAAAATTTGTCATAGAAGCTGAATTTGTAATTTATTTTACAGCATGCTATTTAGAAAATCGAAGTTGATGCCCACTTCCGGTTAAACGGAAGTGATATTTATTCAAAAATATTTTCACGTGATAGTTCAACCATATCCAACTGCAAAATTTTGTTTTAAAATTCCGTTCCGTTTGTATAATACTTTTAATAGACCATTCTCACCAAACATCCTGTATATCAGTATAGTTAGTACTGATATAATATAACGTGCCATCGAAAAAAAACATAATTGGTGTAGGCTATGTAAATGTTTTTGATCGTTGCTTTAGCCACTACCACATAATGACATGTATTATTTGACATTTTATTGTAACCAAAGCATTCTAAAGTTTATAACCTCAAATTAAATGTCAAGAAATAAATGTCATTATGTGAAAGTGGCTAAAGTAACAATCCATTCTCATAGCCTACTCTAATTATGATTTTTTTCGATGTGTCTATATATCAGTATAATATACAGGAAAATAACTTGAATTACGAAAGCCTATTGATAGGGGAAGGTAGTGGAAGGTAAAATTAAATGTATCCATTTTAGTATTGTCAACTGTTTACATGACAGGAATGTCAGTGGTTATGTCAAATACTATAGCAAATTATAAAACCACTTTATAATTTGCACTTTTTCATTAATTGTGTATCCATTAGGATAGTTTGATGGTTCGGTAACTGGGTAAAGTATTTGACATAACCTCTGACATTCCCGTCATATAATAACATGAAAATAGTAAAATGAATACATTTCATTTTAATCCCCACCACTCTCCTATCAATAGGCTTTCGTAGTTCAAGTTGTTAGCCTGTATATCAGTAGTATTTTATATATCAGTAATATTTTGGCAACAAATGATGCAAAACTATTCAGCATTATACAAATACATATGTACCATTGGCAAATTAAATGCGAATTTTTCAGCGAGAAATTTTCATTTACTAAATAAAGGCTATACTTTGAAGCAAATTTTATTTCTCTAAAAGAGAGTACTGCGTTGATGAAGTTCTTTAGTGTAATTAAATTCACTTTAAAGCAAAGCATTTATTTACAAAATCAACATTCCCCGATAAAAAATCGCATTTAATTTGCCAAAGATGGTACATACATATATTAAAAGCAGTGGTATTAAAATTGGATCTTTCCCACTTTAAAAGACCCTCCTAATTATTGCATACAGTCCCATATTTATATCTAAGCCCCTGTAAGACGCATGTTAAGGGGCCCACACACTGTGTTTTTGTTCGACAGTTTTGTTCGACGAACAAATCCGTTCGAACAAAAACGACGAACGTGAGTTGCCCACAGACTACAGTTTTGTTCAGCAGTTTAATAATATGAAGACAATATATGTATGTGTGTGCAGTGGCGGCGGCATTAGCTATAAAATCAAAAGAGAAAAAAAAAAAGAAACGGGCAAAATGGATGAAGGAACGGCTTTTGAAGAGAAACCAGTTTTCTTATTTTAACCTATTAAGTGAACTGAAACCTGAAAATGGTACAGATTTTACAGTTATATAACACGACTTAAATAAATATGAATATATAATACTACATAGAACTACACCACTGCAAAAATTCGTCGTCTTTTAAAACTGTTTACCCCACACACTTCAGATTTGTTCGACTGTTTTGTTCGACGAACATGTTCGACGGATATAAACAGGTCGAACCAGATTATTTTCAGCAGCTTCGTACGCCAACATCAACGGCGGTTTTCGACTCACACACTTCGGTTTTGCGTCTTTTTGTTCGAACAGACTTGTTCGTCGAACAAAACTGTCGAACAAAAATGCAATGTGTAGGCCCCTTTAGAGACATTTATCTAGTACAAACAAAGTTATCACAAACCACTGCAGCGGGTATCTTAGGGATGGCAAAGAGTTCGATAAATTTAATTCTAAGGTGGTTAAAAGTGAATTTTTAGAAGGACAAATGGCTTTCGGACGATCTTGATCATCAACTGTGAACTGAAAATAATCCTTTTCATATTTCACTCCATTTATTTGTATTCAAATAAGCCAAACAATATGAAATGGGAGACACAATCAATGTCACGACAGTACGCATAAACAAAAATAAACTTTATTAATAAAACAGAGCTTTTACAATTTATATATCTACTAGTAATAAGCACTAGCAATGTGACATTAATTTACATTTATTGAGGTAACTCCAAAACTTCTGGCAACCTAGGAATGTATTGAATTTTGCTGTTATCAATCACGGTAAATGAACCAGTCATTCCTGTTGTTATAGCCTGAATTAGTCCTTCAGCTACAATATCAGACCTACAAAAAAAAGTAGAATGTTTAAAGTGCTAATTATCACGAATCTGTATATTACTCTTGACGCGGAAATTTGCGCAAACCTTCCTCGGGCGTGGGTCTAAATTGTGGTAAGTAATGGTCTGGTTCAAATTCGGTGATCATTACAGTATTAGTGGGACCTGGACAGATTGCTACTACTCTAATTTTAACTCTATCGAAATGATCCTTCACACCAGTGCCCCTGGTCAAACCAACAATGCAATGTTTCGTTGATGTATATAGAGGAGTTGCCTTAAAACCTTTTAGTCCAGCTATAGAAGCAACATTTAATATTACGGTTTCATCGCAAGTTTTATACTTTTGTAAATATTCCCAGCCCAACAGGACTCCATATATAGTTCCATTCTAATAAAAACAAAATTATTTTAGTTAAATAGGTTTACAAACACAGTAATCGTAACAAGTATCTGCGAATACATTACTATAACCGGTAAATAGAATTTTCATCAGTCGTTCATTATAATATTGGAATAATACAGAGTGTTATAATGGCAATACACAAGAAAATTGTAATTACAGCTTTATGGATCGTGTAACAGTAGTTATATAAAATGTTGCAAAAATCAATGAAATACCAAGAGGTTGTGAAGCAACCGAAAAAAGAGCTAAATTTCCTTTATGCGCCCCACTAGCCCACCAGAAATTGAGCACACGAAAAAAAAACGTTCAAAAGTTACCTTAAAAACAACAAAAAACCTCCTCAGCCAATTGGCGCATGCAAAAATCATTTAAAAACGCCTGAAAAAGAGCCAAAACAAATCTTATTTAAATCTTTCAGTTTTCAACACCCCAAAATGCATTTTTATTTCTAGACCAGAGAGAATCATCGACACGGCACAACCACTAATCCTGAATTAACAAACCAGGACATTATTATTCGATATTACTGTAAGTCCTGAATAGATAGAAGAGTGGAAATATGTGACAGCACTCAGTTGTACATCAATCTTCGTGGGTCGTCATCAATATCTGCAATAACTGCATTCTCAATAAGGTAAGGTGTAAGGTTTTTTGAGTGTTTTTAAGGTAATTATGATTGAGTTTAGCTGATTTTTAGCAATTGGTGTGCCCAATTTTTGATAATAACTTATAAAAGATTTTAACTCTTGTTTTTCGATTGTTTCATATCCTTTTATGATAGCATTTCATTAATGTTTGTATGTATGTGCCAAATGCACTGGTCAAAAAAGTAACATTTTATGTATAATTTGTAACTTACTATATTAATAGCAATTTGCTTTTCCCACTGAGAATCATTGTAAATTCCAGCGTTGTTGATGACTATATCGAGATTTTTGTAAGTGTCAACAGTTTTCTGAAAAAGATCTGAAAATGAAAGAATCCTATTTATATTAATTCGCTAAATCACGATTTATGAACCTCAAATGACTTAAGCTTTGGCATGCTCTTTGTTTAGAATGTATGCAGAGATCCCACCAAAAATAATTTACCTCTAACTTCATTCTTACAGATAACGTTTGATTTTAGAAAGAACGTTTTGCCTTTCCCAAATTCCTTATTGAGATCAATGACTGCTTGTTGCCCTTTTTCTTCATTAATATCACCAATACCACATCCCTAAAACGCAAAATAAATTAGATGTTTTCCTTATCATTTGGAGTGATTAAAAATAGAACTTGGAAAACTGTAGTGAATTCCTAAATTGATTTATCAAAACTATTTCCAATTTCTAATGAGTTTAGACGCTTTTAAAATACCTTCAAAATGGGGCGTATTAGAAGGAATATATCTACAGTAATAATTTTGAGTTACCTCCTTTGGATTTAAAATAATTGTAGATTCCGGTACTATCGATTATACTTTTGATTGCTTGGTATTACTAGGACAATTCTAGGTCTATCTATATTCTAGGTAAATACTTTTTAATTTTTTTGTAAAAAAATAGCTGCGGAGTAATTATAAACAAATACATTTCTAAAAGAACGCATTTCTAAAAAATTGCATTTTCTTTAAATAATTATTGCCGAAAACAATCAAAAGAAAACCTGTCGTTGGTATTAAATATGTGCACTATCCTTCTTTAGTATATGTTTTAATAATTCTATAGAAAATGCAGAATTACTGTGCTTTTAAACATTGTTTCTACCCATTTATACTTTAATAAACACTGACCGACGAGAGGGATAATAGCTGGTAACAGGTAATAAACCCTCAGTCCATAAATAAATATTTAGGGTATCATAAATTTCATGCTCTTATTTCTAAATGATGCTGTTCAAAACACATAAAAACTTAAATTTATGAGGTGGCCCTAATAAATTGGCCAGGGACTGCAACAATTTCAATGCAACGAAGCACTTACCTTCAATCCATATTCTAACAATGCTCTTGTAAAACATAAACCAAGACCAGTGGCCCCGCCTGTAATTAAAGCTGTTTTGCCCTCAATACAAAATTCTGGGCTGTGGTGATTATGTCGACGTGTTACTAAACAGATAGCGTGTTTCAGAAGTAATCTGGTGAAAATAGTCATGGTGGAATCAGTTATTTTTGTAACAACGTCTAAGCGTTTCAAGCATTAGACAAAAATTTCTTTTAATGAATATCATCTGCAAAAATTACACGTAATATTTTGATATATTATATGAAATTGTCATTTGATTGACAACTCGTAATATACTACATTACTGGTTGGTTTCATAAACGGATGTTAAATGCTTAATTAGTAAACAATGAGTTAAATTTAACAAATGTTTAATTTTAGAAGACGTTTCATAAAATTTAGCAATATGTTAAGTAACTGTCTGTTAAATTTATTTTGGGCTATTTTGAATGAAAATCGGTGTTGATCTTCTATTGATCTATGGTATTGATGGCAACCAGATTCTAATTTTACTTCATACATAAATGACGTTTGTCATTTTATTTGTTTTGCAATAAAGTGCAAATATCGGTTTTCCTGTGAGGTATACAGTAGGTGTTCAATCAATTAGAAACTTCTAGGAAAGTACTTTAAAAATTACTTTCGTTGTGAATATATTCTAAATAATAAAATTCCCGGAAATTTCGGTAAACATACTTTATTGTTTACTTTATAAATACCACTTTTCATCGTAATAGTTCCTTCTAATACCCTTCACTAGCAGGTAGAAATCGGAAGATCGCAATATCATCTCAGATACCGTCAATTGCGGTGTCGAGAACAGTTACTGCTAGGTGGTTTTTTTGCGAAATTAGTGTAAATAAATTATTGTATTTGTGTGTATAGTGTAAATATATAGATTTCAGTTATTTAAGTATAGACAGAGATTAAGACACTTTTGTATGTATTTAGTGATATTAAGTTTGAGTTTTGCTATTTGTCGGCATGGGCCGTAAAAAAGACATCAGTAATGAAAAGAAAGACATTATTGCTTCATTACTGATTGAAAACAAACTAACCCAGTGGGAAATAGCGAAAAATGTGAAAGTTTCATTTGCTACTGTGTCGCGAATTTCGAAACGGCTAACATGGAACTTACCACCTACCACATCAAATGAAGGAACTGTCGCAAAAACAGAATAACCACTTCTCGAATGGAGAGAAAAATAATATCGACGGCTTTACTAAACCGTACGGTATCGGCACGAACGATACTTCGGAACCTGCGACAAGATAGCATAAAAATATCACACATGACACTGCGTCATAGATTCTACGAAGGCGACTTAAAATGTAGATGTCCGGTTAAGAAGCCCAAACTAACTGCTAAGATGAAGAAAGCGAGATTGCAATGGACTAAACAGCATCAGAATTATACTGTGAATGACTGGAAAAGAGTTAGTATTTTCTTTTGTTTTTAACAAAAATTATTTTCGGTAAACAGTGTGATGTTTAGTTATTTCTGATTTTTGTGTTCTTTATTAGCTGATCTTCAGTGACGAATGTCGGATAGAATCCGTAACGGATGGCGCTTTGTATGTGAGGAGAAGACCCTATGAAAGGTACAAGGACGAATGCCTCGTTAAAACTGTTAAACATCGACCAGCAGTGATGATATGGAGTTGAATTTCCGAACATGGTGCTGGTCCCCTGTACTTTGTTTCTGGAACCATGAACCAAACTCAATATTTGGAGATGCTAAGGGATATTTTTTTTGCCATATTTGCAAGGTATATGTACAGAAGACAAGTCGTACACATTTATGCACGACGGTGCTCCATACCATACCGCCAAACTGTAAAAAAGTTGTTAGAAGAGCAAGGTACGGTATTGCTTCCTTGGTGTGGGAACTCCCCGGATTTAAACCCAATAGAAAACTGTTGGGCCGTATTAAAATCGAAAATAAAACATTTAATAATCCAAATATAAATGTATTAAAACAGAGAATTGAAGAAATTTGGGAAAATGATCCACTTATTAAGGATACAATTAAAACCTGTATAAATAGTATGCCACAAAGAATTAGAGAAGTACTGAAAGTCAAAGGTGGTAGTACCAAATATTGATTTACACTACTTGTATTTTCAATTTACTACTTGTTTTGTATAGAATAAAATACATAATATACGTACAAGGAGTTTTGCTGCAATATTTTGTGAAAATCATAAGAGTTTCTAATTCATTGAACACCTACTGTATGTGTTTGTGTTGTGAATTATATAGTAGATATGCCACAAAACAGAGGTCATAATTATATCGAACAATTATACTTAAAAATCGCAACTTTACATCACAAACAGTTTGAACGTTTATTGAAAAATATTTCTTACGATTTCTAAATAATTCTGCATTATTCCTACCCGGAGACTTTAAACGAACATTGGTATAATCTATTGCACCAATTACATTGGGAAATAAACCAGTTTCATAAAGTTCTCTTTTAATGGTATTTATGGTCTGCTCTTGAGGCGTATTTATAAACATAGGTTTCAATGTCGTTATGTGGCTGGTCACCTTCTTTAAAATTCTACAAACAGAGGCCTTACTTTTATTAATTCGATGGGAATTCGATGTACTGGATTTGATTTGTTTAGAGATAAGAATGACTTTGGCCACGTTTCGTTTTATGGGGAAAGTTTGTGTTTCAAAGAGTCAATTAATTTATCCTGGTGGCTTCTGTCAGGGCTTTTGTAAGTTTAATCCTTCATTCAAAGTATAACCTGCTCCAGTTCATCTTCCGTACCAGAGCTATAATGATCCTCTCTTTTATTTTCACGTCCTACCCTTCTGATGTTTAGAAACGGTGTTTGACTTCTTATACTTTTTATAGCTATTTTGCAAAGCTTATCTCCAAGTTTTGTTTGACTTATTTATTATTCTCCGTATGCCTCTCTTCAACTCTCATGTTTCCAGCCACCCCCGTCTTCTGATCTGGATACATTTCTTTCTTTGTATTATTACCTTCTCGTTCCACTTCCATGGCTGTACCTTCTGTCTCCGTACATCTTTTGTGTTAGTGTCTTCCATTCTCAGATGACATAATCTAAGTTTAAGATTTATATTATATGTATCTTAGTTGGTAACAAAATTCTCTTTATACATAATTCTGTTGGAGGTTAGATATAAAAAAAACATAACCTACTATTATATCTTTATTAAAACAATATCAACTGTATACAAAATTTACACACAAATACATTATTTAGGCAATTCCAAAACTTCTGGAAGATGTGAGATATTTTGAATTTTACTGTTGTTAACAACCCAGAAGGATCCATTAGTTCCAGTAGTTAGAGCTTGAATCAGACCCTTTGCGACAATCTCAGGCCTAAGAAACAAATAAAGCGTTGATATCAAGCATTTAGAAATGAAATGTCAATCAATTATTGTAGGAGTACTTACTTTTGCTTTGGCCATTTAGGCAAATCCACTTTATATGTAGCTTCAAAAGCAGGTAGACAGTAGCTCGTTACGAAATCAGATATCAATGGTGTATCAGTTACACCAGGGCAAATGGTAAGTACCCTTATCTTTGTCCTGTCATAATGTTCTTTTACACCCATACTCTTTGATAAACCAACAACAGCGTGCTTCGTCGCTGCATATACAGGAATAGACATGAAGCTTGTTAATCCAGTTATTGAAGCAATGTTCACAATTACTCCTTCGTTTCCGCTCCTGTATTTTTGCAAGTAATCCCATGCTAGCAAACAGCCATATACTGTTCCATTCTAAAAGATAAAAAAAAACACTTAAGAAGAACTGAAGTTATAAATGATATAAGAATCACATTGCTAACGTTGATAGTGAAAGATAGAAGCTAATTACATGATTTGCCAACATTAGTGTTACTTACTACATTGATTGCAATTTGCTTTTCCCAAATGGCATCGTTCAAAATTCCAGCATTGTTAATAACGATGTCAAGATTCTTGAAAACTTCAATTGTTTTCTTGAATGCAGCTGAAAATAAAAATTTTGTGAGTTAACATATCAAACGAATCAAACGAAAATAAATGAGATTCAAATTTTTATAAGTATAATTATATAATTAGTATCTGTGGCATTTAAAAACATTTTCATTCTTGTGGTTTCACTAACGTACTATCAATATTGATCGGAGATTATATTTGGTCATTGGGATATTTTTTTTCGCCAAAAATGATCAATACTAGCATCATCATTAATATGATCTTTAATGATTTTTAGATTTAGATTTAGTTGAGAGTGATATTGCACTGCAACCTATTGATCTATTGTGCCCCCTTGCATGAGTTGTAACCTTTTTGGGTTTGTCGGCTCTCAGAGCTCCCCATCCAGTCTAAGAGCTTCAGTAAACTGCAATAACTGTCATTGTTTCAGAGAAGGTATTTCTTCTTCGTCTATAACGACGTCTTTGCCGAGATAATTCACTTGAGTTTCCGTAATAGCAGTGCAGTTAGGTGTCAGATGTTCCTCTATTCTGTTTCAGACCTATCCTTGTCATGTGTTCCCCAAGGTGACAATGCATAGTCTGTTTCTACTTACAAGTTAGTTCTACCAAGGTTTTTGCTCCATGCTTGTTGTAGTTTCCAAAGAATACCTTGCAGTGCCTCAAACCAGGGAGATTCTCCCAGAGGGATACTCTAAGCCTCCCTGTCTATTTTTAAGTTATTTTTCGCAGATGCTCATCCCTATACCGCAAAAGTGTTACTGCTTCACAAACAAAGTTGTGACCGCCTTTCAATAGTTCCTGTCTAGGTTCAGCTGAGCACACCTTCTAATGACATTGATCACCTATTGGCTCGAAGTATTTGGTTGCTGGTTCGAATACCCCTGCACCTGTTCCTTTGTCAGTTTTAGAACCGTCCACATACCATATGATGGTGGTTTCTGTTACGGAGTAGGTGGAGGATTCTCCAACCCATTTTCTCTTATTACTTAGCTTCGTAAGAAAGTTCGTTTTGAATCTACATTTCCTAACCATTTCTTCGTTTGGTAGACTTAGAATTAGGGAGAGTCCCGTTTGAGATGTCCAAGCTCTCACTTGCCACTTGAAAAATACATACGACAGGAAGCACCCATGTGATCCGAAATAAATAAATATAATTTTCAGCTACAATTGTTTTGCACAAATTACAACAAAAGTCAAGTTCTCTAATATTAACAAAGGAAAGTTTAATCGCTAGTTAAAAACACTTTTTTTGAATACAACGCAGAATGTTTGCACGTAGATAACAAATTATTTTTGTTACGGAAATGTTGGTTCCAAGAAATTTATCGAATCACAATTTACAACCAGATTAAACCAGATTATCAACAAATTCAAATACAAAATATTTAATTTATATTAATAAATCTGCAAAGTTGTAAAATGTTATCTTCATAGCATATTTACATCGTTTTGAATTCATCGATGAATGTACTTTATTCTCAGCTGTAATTATTACGTAATCAGAGAACAATTATGTAATTTACATAATCTCCTATTACTTATCAATACAATTATGTATTCATAATAGCACAAATTAAATTAATAAATTTGGAGTGAACTTATCTTAGAAGCATATGATTAAGAGTAAATTTAAAATAATTACCTTCTACTTCTTTTTGTACTGTAACATCGGTTTTCACAAAAATTGCTTTGTTCGGACCAAATTCCTGGGCGATCTCCTTAAGTGCTTGATCACCTTTAGAGGGATCAACATCTGCAATAGTTGCTGCCTGAAAATTACAAGAATCAAATTTAAACTTCATATTTCAGACTAATTTTTGATTGTTAAAATTACATAACATATTTAGGATGTGTAATGTGCATTCATGTAATTTAGAAAATATTAATAGTAGATTTATCTAATAATATATACTTATGACCTTATGATTGACAACCTTATTGCAGGTGTTCTTGCACGCATATACATATTTATGAATGGCAGTAACGATGTAGTATATTTACGTTTACAAGATTTAACAATTCAAACCAAAATAGAACAATTGAAGCCGCCATAAATTATAAGTTGTTCGTTCAGATATTTCAAACTGAGCGTTGAAGAACATAAATGACATGCAATGATTGCATGTCACATCCTGAAATGCAATAACGGCATAATATTATTAATACACGCAGCAATTTGACCAAGGTTACATTCTTGTCACAACTGCATATAATTGTAACAATTATTGGAATCACACGCAAAGCTTAAATGCTTGTGATTGACTTCATTTCCATATTGCATGCACCAATTACACGCAACATATTACATGCCTTCAACACTTCGCGAAGAGAAATTATGTTATTCAAAGTATATACTTATGTGATAGCGTGGAATGAATGAAGAAAAGTATTGCACAAAACTGATATTTATATATTTTAATGAAATTAATTTGTAAAGCTTTTTAAAACTAATCAAACATATATTCAGGAAGAAAAACCAACATGGAACAAAAAACGAATATTAAATTCTGTTTTAAATTAAGTAAAAGTGGTGCAAAAACGTACGAAACGCTAAAAAAATGTGTATGGGGATGAATGCATGTCCCGGTTTTTTTTCCCGTTGGTTTGGCCGACTCCCTGAGCAGCGACACCAAAAATCACTCGCAATGAAGGAAACATTGAAAAATTCTAAGACATTTTCGAAGCGACCGGTGTGTGTCTGCTAGACTGACTGAAGAAGAAACTGGGATACTGAAAAACACAGTTTATCGGATTTTGACCAAAGATTAGGGCAAACAGAAGGTCTGTGCGTGCTTCGTGCCACACTCTGACAGACGACCAAAAATATTGGAGAGTTCAGCATTGCAAAGACATGTTTAAAAATGTCCTAAAGGAATCCAAAAAGCATGTCAATCATTATAACTGGTAATGAAACGTGGTATTTTCAATACGAGCCAAAAACAAAACGTCAGAGTACGGCATGGTAGTCGCCAGAAGAGCCAAAATAGAAAAAATTACGTTTTCAGAAGAGCAAAATGAAGACGATGCTGACCATTTTCTTCGATTCAAAGGGAATTGTTCACAATGAATTTGTCCCGGAAGGTCAGACGGTGAACGCAGAATATTATCTGGGAGTTTTACAACGATTGTGGGCCAAATTTCGATGAGTTCGACCGGAATATCGAAAGCTAGGCGGTTGGTTTTTGTTGCACGACAATGGACCATCGCACAAAGCCATCATGGTACGTGAATTTTTGGTCAAAAAGACATCAATGTGATCCACTTATTTGGCTCAGTGCGACTATCAGTGTGGCTATTTTCCAAACTGATATTAGCGATGAACGAAAATCCTTTTGATACCGTCTCAGTCATCAACAACATTTCGACAGTCATACTAAAGATCAATTCAGCCGATGAGAATAAAACTGTTTCGAAAAATTTGTTAAACGTTTTCTGCGATGTATTGACTCAAAATGAGATTATTTTAAATAAACAAGAATAAAAAATCAAAATAATAAACGCTTTGTATATTTTTCAGATTTACTTTCAAGTTTAAAATATAATAAATTCCTGTTTAGCTTATTTTGCACTTTGCGAAATTTTAAAACACAATTTTTCATATTTCATATCATTCATTTTTGTGGGTAACAAATTCTTGATAGCTTTATTTTCTACGTCATGTACGCATATTTCCACTAATTAGTCTAATTAGCGAATACGTGTACTTAAATTTCAAATTGTCAATGTCGATTTGATCGACTCCTACATAGAATGAATTATTTATTATTTATGATTAATTTACTAATGCAAAATACACTTGAAAAAATTCGTTGACAAGGTCCTTTATAACAATCATTCATTAGAAAACATTGGTTTTTTTAAATATACTTTTAGCTGGTTTTAATGTCAGAGGCCTGCCTCTCTAATTTTATCAAACACTCTCTGTAGCCGATTCATGTGTTCCTTAAATGTTTCGCTCATTATAAATACATCGTCTAAATATATTACATACATATGTACATCTATTTTGCATTTAAAATCTTTAAATACACAATCTGTTAACCGTCGCAAGACCGCTGGCGATTTACACGAACTAAAACTCATACTCCAACCCGAAACAGCTCAAGCAATATCTACAACATACTTTGACAGAAATAGTCGATAACGTTCGGATATTGCAGTTTTACAATACGAAATTCAATCGCTTATATACGAGATATGATTCCAGAAACATAATAATTTTCCAGGACAACCAATGGACGATGCATTTGCTGCAAATATCGACCAAGACATATGGGTACTATTTGCCCCACAAATAGTCAGCAAAATCAGATAGTATCACCTGCCTTTATACAAAAAAATGTAACATATTGATGATTATGCTCAAACGTCAAAACAATATATGGGCAAGTTTTCTTAAACAGTTGAGATTCATGAAATATTATACCCAACAATCCTATGATCCCTGATGATATTTTTTGCCAACATCATGCTTTATTTTGACTTTTTTTTTGTCATATTTTCGTATGGCTTTTTTTTCATTAACCTTCACATCTCTATTTTATAGGTATTTGTTTATAATTAATAACTTAATCAGCAATCTCTCTTCTACATTATTAAAATTACTTGCCTGTTTAATCCACCTCTCCCTCCTCCCCACAAAGGTAATCTGCTGCGGTTTATGAATTCGAAAGGCGTAATTATACAGGGTGTTTCCTAATTGAATGTCAATATAGGGGACGATTTTTTGGTCCATTTTAAAAAGAAAACTTCATATGAACGTATGACCTAATCGTCTAACAAAATAGGTAGCTGAAATTCCGTACGAACGCCACTGGTGGAATTAAAAAGTACACGTATACCACATTTCAATAAAATATCTAGTAGTATTACAGGAATTAATGAAAAACTATTTATTTTTGAAAACTTTATCACCCTGTATCTCAAAAGTTAAGACGCTTAGGTCATACGTTCATATGAAGTTTTCTTTTTAAAATGGACAAAAAATCGTCCCCTAAAATATTGACATTCAATTAGGAAACACACTGTATAGTGTTAGGATGATAATAAAATTAATTAAATTTAATTATCGTTAATTTATTTAATGTTAAGCCGCTATAAACAAGATTAAATATCACCATTTAGATTAATTACGGCTAAGAACTTATACATTGTAATGATTTATTATCACAGAACACGACCTATATGTAGAGGTCGAAAGATTTCGAACAATATTAAATAACATTGGTTTGTATTATTTTAATTATTATATGAGTAACATCGTGGAAAGCTCCTGGTCTGAAGAAATTGACCCTCATATTGCCGAAATTCATCGAGCTCCACTAATATACATATCAAGACATATTAGAAGAATATAATATTTATTTACTAGTCATCACTTGTCTTTGCTTTAAAATTGATAATAATAGTCTATTTACAGCAAAGTTCTAAACTTTATACAGATACGAATCCCACACAGAGCAGAAAGCAACAATTGTCGAATGGTACTTACTGCTCTACAATGGTTTTCACAATGTTTTTTTTGACAAGATCTATTGTAAAATTGTTAAAATATACAGTTATTCAGGGAGACTGGTAACATCGATCGGAAAATTGGTAGTGGAAAATTGGTATTGACGCCATTTAGCATATTATTGATGAAAATCAAAAAACATCCATTTCAGCATGGCCCAACAGACAAATGGTGGTCCTATGGTATACATGCCAACTCATTGTAAAGAAAGGTTTGCATTATCATCATACAAGCTCCAATGTTTTCATGAGCTTTCTGGATAACCAAATTCACATAATATGATGTTGTGGTCATCGATAAGTCCACATTTTTTGTTAGAAAACCATTGCATTCTCAAAAAGTTGGTGTTTGGGTTGAAATATGTCGAAAAAGATTGGCTGATCCCATTTTTTTAAGGCAGTCTGAGTGCTGCACGATATCGCAATGAAATACGCAGTCCGTTAATAAATCAACTGGATGATAAAGAATTACAAAATGGGTATTTCTAGCAAGATGGTGCAACCATAGAAACACTTTAATATTTGAGAGAATTTTTTTGATGACACAATAATAAGCAAGAACGTTGAAATCCTATATCCAACTAGATCATGTGATTTAAACATATAACAGAAAAGTGTGAGATTAATAGCTCACAAATATTGCATAAACATTTTGATGGATTACGGAGAAGAGTTGAGCTATCTTTAGACGTAAATGGAGTGGCTAAAGTAACAATCAAAAATATTTACATAGTCTTGATAGTAATTATGCATTTTCTGGATGGTACGATATTATATTTCATCTATCATGTCTAAAAATTAACCATTACGTCTGGAAATATAGGGCAGAAACTAGTTTTTTGACGCATTAGGACCGTAGAAAAACGCTTGACGTCATTTTCGCTCACATTTGTACGCATTAGATAATTGTTAACTTAACATTTCTCGGTTGAGGTAACTTGAGGTTTCTTGGTAGAATGTAAAAGCTAGCCAGCCGCCGTGTTTTTCAACAATTTGACACTTAATTACTAATTAACTTGATCCTTAATCAAACATCTATTCAATTCAAAATTTAAAGGCATTAATGGTAAACGAAAAAACAGTTATCTGACACACATGCAGAAACGCTTTAGCAGCTCAAGGTATTAACACTTTTCGGCTGCTTCAGGATACTTTCTGGCCTTATGACACTATATACTATTCATGACTTTGTGTGGTGTTGTCAATTATATCTCAACAGCAAATATGGTAGCTCGATTGAAATACCGACAGAGCTTTAAGGTCTTTGTTAGGTATATTACGTCGTCACTTAATAGAAACATTTTTTGATTTTAGAAAAGTTCTTCACTATTGAAGTCACGAAATTCTGCTGGATAAACTGTATAGATATAGAGTTCGAGGAATCTCAACAACAAACTATAATTTATTACAGCGAGGTTTATAAAACACATTTACTGGAGCAAGCCATTACAAGCTACAAACTAGTCAAACTTTTGGAGTAGAAATCATAAAAAGTGATCCAAAATATGTGACCAAAAAACAAATTAATTTTGAGAAATATGAGAAACGGTTTTGCAACACAATAATAATTTCTAGTGATCTGTCTGTTCCTCCTAACTTATCCACTTACAAGTATAAAAACTATTCAAGTTAAAGAGAAGAGACTGACATTTTATTTCGATGAACCAAAGATTTCCAAGGCATAATAATTTAGTAACGGTATATTAATTAAATAATAGATCTAATATGATAATGAACTTTTTCAACAAAAACTGTGTAACAATAAACCTGAGATTGTAAATATTCACCACGCATCGTCTATTACAGAAAGGAATTAAAATTTAGTACAGATAATCTGGAGTTGTATTTTTTTGGCTGCACTTCATATTTTACAGTATTAAATAAAATCTTGCAATAGTTTAAGAGAAAAATCTTGAAAAAAGTACCGATATATTTCATTGATATCTAAGAAATCTATTTTAAAATTTATTGCAAATTGTTAGTCTTATATGTAGCAATGTTCTATTAAAAAAATACATAAAAACGATAAAACATTCCGAAACGTCTCACAATAAAAGCAATTATTAAATAAATTGTATTATTTAGTTTATTAAATTAAAACCGTAAATAATGCCTAAATAAGAAAAATTTAGTTTGATAATTAATAAAACTAATTAACAAGATCCAACAACTTACCTTTAATCCATTCCTAAACATTTCCTTCACATAGTGAAGACCGATGCCGGAACCAGCACCAGTAACCAGAGCTACTTTATCCTTGATCGTGAACATGGTCCTTTGCAGATTTTACCAGTAGAAGAATATATCGTTTACTATGCACAAGTCAAGAATTCGCCCGCTATTTATTCACGGTTGTATCTGATTACAGCTTGTCCAATGTCGGCTTGTTTGCTTTAAATAGATGGCGTTGTTATAGTAAAAATATCCGTACATCCATATACATATTAAGTAATAAGAGATTAAAAAGGAATATGCGATAATTGATAATATTCTGTTTTACCAAATTTAAAAACGTTACGTAAGCCATGTTTTAATTATCCGTGATAAATATGGTTAGAAGGATATTGTTCTTAATTTTTATAGAATCATACATTTATTTTAAAATAAAACGATAATACTGTTATTTTAAAAAAATGTAAACTTTAAACTTCAAGTGTGAGAATCCTTCAACATTCTTAAATTTAATCCAGCACTAAATAGATTAAATTTCTAATTAATCTAATAAAATAAACTACTTTATCTTACCAAATGTTCATCTTGCATGAACCTTACTCAAGGTTTCAAAAGTTATAAATTAAATGGTAGACAAACAAGATAATCTAACAATAAGTGTAAATCTCAAATAATTTGTTAAAGAAAAAAAATGTAGTTTAGTTTCAACAATTACATGAACATACGGTTTCATTCAGATTTAAACAAAAGTGTTTAAATCAAAATGATGACAGAGTGTTCTATTGTGATCCGATTTTTATGCATTTCGGTTCAAATAACTTTTAAATCATGTTTAGTGGCACCTAAATGCTTGATAATACTTAAAATAGATTTCTGTTGTATACTCTGTATACAATGCATGAATCCGTATATCAACTAAAACTAGAAAACTTCAACATTGTATCTCTTGTAACTATCGTTTAAACGATTTGATTTAAGAAAAATCTATTAATGTCTCCCAAGGTTCCATACTTGGTCCACTTCTTTTTATCACATATACTACTGATATATTGGGATCTCTTAAAAACTGAAATGTACAGTCATGGACAGCTTCAAAATGACAGCTCCAAGTTACAGTCTACATACATATCATTTTGGCTATCATTTTGGCTGTCCATAAGATACATATACTCGACACGACTTACAATTAGTCTTCGAACGGTCACAGTGTGCTGTATGCTGTAGCTGATGTGTTGTCAGTCCATCCCCTCCGCATTTAACCTGACCGTTTCTTCGATAAGGATAATAGCATAGGGTAATAACAATGGAAAGGATCACGTTAAATGTGGAGGGGTTGGACTGATAAAGTCACCACACTGTGGCCGTTCGAAGACTAAGTCGTGGCTTATCTTGCTCTAACAATACTAGAAATCTTGGTCTTTATGTTGATGCAAGTTTGCGTTTGAGAGATCGTGTTTCTTACTTAGTTACTTAGAAAATACTATGCAGCCTTAAGGATGTTTTATCTTAATAGATATATTACTTACGTACTGTGACTTTATATATAGTCCCTGTCTGGTTTTTCCTGACAGACAAAGAATTTAAAGTCTTCAGAGCTCTTGCTGTAAGTTGGTATGCAACCTTAGAAAATTAGACAGCATTTTGGAAAGTATTCGTGGTTTATCCTGGTTGATCATGAAAAACCATAGGAAACTGCATTCAGCTAACTTTGTTTATAAAATTGTTCTTGCTATTACACCGTCTGCTCCACTCAGAGGTTTTCTTATACCAAGACATTCTATATCTACATACATATATCGGGTTTTTCATGAAGAGCGACGCATTTTGTTTTGAACATTTCTCGAATAGAAGCGAAGTTGGCTTCGCAATTGTTTCACATTTTGAAACGTCAGTCTATGCCATTTAATTATTTATCAAAGTTCACGTTCTATTACGACGATGTTGCGTGCTCTTACGCCAATTTTCGGTCGACGAAACCGTCCAACAAGACGGACTATTGAACGTTTGATGCAAAAGTTCAGCTAACTTTGTTTATAAAATTGTTCTTGCTATTACACCGTCTGCTCCACTCAGAGGTTTTCTTATACCAAGACATTCTATATCTACATACATATATCGGGTTTTTCATGAAGAGCGACGCATTTTGTTTTGAACATTTCTCGAATAGAAGCGAAGTTGGCTTCGCAATTGTTTCACATTTTGAAACGTCAGTCTATGCCATTTAATTATTTATCAAAGTTATCGTTCTATTACGACGATGTTGCGTGCTCTTACGCCAATTTTCGGTCGACGAAACCGTCCAACAAGACGGACTATTGAACGTTTGATGCAAAAGTTCGAAACAACTTATGCATTGCATAATGTCCCAGTACCTGTGCGACTACGTAATGCTCGAAGTGAAGATAATATTGTGGCCGTTCGAGAGAGTGTGCGTGAGCAGTTAAGGATGTTGAAGGCATTGAACATCGGTGTGACCAATTTGTGGCAAATTTTGCAGAAGGCGCCCATATAAGATTGCGTTGACTCAAGAACTCAAACCAACCGACCATTTTAAGTGTCGCATATTCGCTAATTGGGCTCTGGACCAGATGCATGCTTACGACGACTTTCACAAAAAAATCATGTTTTCAGATGAAGTTCACTTCTGGCTCGATGGTTTTGTCAACAAGCAAAATTGTCGCATTTGGACGGGTGAACAGCCTGAAGTTATACACGAGATACAACTTTATCCGAAAAAATTAACTGTTTGGTGCGCTTTTCATGCCGGCGGCGTCAACGGCCCATTTTTATTTTTTGATGAAAAGGTCACGTCAACAACCGTCAACAGCGATCGCTACAGGGCCATGATATCGGAGTATTTTTGGGACCAGCTGGACGTTATGAACTTGGACGATATGTGGTTCCAACAGGACAGCGCAACGTACCATACAGCATACGACACAATCGAATTATTGAAGACCAAGTTCGGAGAGCGAGTTATCATTATCGCAATGGTGCTCGCGAATGGCCGCCTCGTTCGTGCGATTTAACCCCTTTAGACTTTTCTCTTTGGGGTTACAGTAAATCGCTGGTCTATGCCAACAAGCCAGAAAGTTAGAAGAGCTGCAGGCCAACATCGAACGCGAAATTCCTGCTATTTCGGCCGATTTATATCCTCGAGTCATGGAAAATTGAGTCCAGCGTATTCAGTCGTGCCAGCGCTTCCGCGGCGGATATTTGAACGATGTTGTATTCCATAAACAATGGCATCAATTGTACTTTCATTTGAAATAAAAATTATTTCCACAACTAACCCACAAATCTTTTAATTGAAAAAACAAAATACGTCGCTCTTAATTAAAAAGCCGGTATTAAATACATATAGCGTTACTGTACTTCATTATTTAAGCTTTCTTTTAATTATAAGGCTGTTAATTGTTAAATTATGGAATTTCATACCCAATAATTTCAAGGCTCTAGGTAGCCTCATGGAGTTTTCTACTGTTACAATAGCTAGACTTCGCTTCGAGTTTTCGGTGACTCATTTCAATAAAAGATACTGTTCAAAATAAGTATAGGGAATACATAAATGTAGCCTGAAAAAGACTTAACATAACTTAAGATACCGGTCGCTGACAAAATCGAAAATATATTAAAGAGCAAAAACATTTGACCAAAAACATTTGATAACACTCATATCTTACTAGATATTTGATAAATAGAAATATAACTCATATTGTACTTAGAAACTAATACATAAACAAATGAAATCGCAAAGCGGCATGATCCTTTATGTTCAAGCTATAGAATCTAACATCAAAGTACCGGCAACTTATTCACCACAAGAATGATCAAAATAGAAATGCTTGCAAACAGGAAGTGTAGTATGTACTTCTGAAGTAGTTTGAGTTTGCTGATTTTGTCTGTTGCATCTCTACTTATACAATACATGCTGTATTCTAGAAAAACAACTGCAAATTATTAAGTTTACTGTTAATTTAATCCCAGATAATCACTTTTCAAATTTATCGGCAATGATGTACACAATACATTGCATAATTCTTAGGTCAGATAATCACTTATACGAGAATTGTTATTCGCATTTAATCATTTTCGGTTATTAATCTTTTTAACTATCTTGGAATAATTAATTATCTAGAAGAGAATCGCCATTCTTGTGTACGCAAGATAACATACAAAGTGTATACATAAACAAACAACATAGTAGGAGACAACGCTTAAATTACAGGGTGCACGGCGACTTTCGATAAAAAAAATATAGGGAACTAGTAAACATTGTGCTTTAAGACTTACTATAACTAAATGTCATAGCTTTAGAGTAATTTTACAACATGTGTATTAAGCTTGACTACAATCGATTAGGCCCTGGAAACTAGAATAAATAAGTAACAAAAGAAATAATAGTATAAATAAATAAATAATATAATAAATAGTAATAATAATCTAAAACGTTCAATTCAATAACTACTGTGATATAAGACCAGGGAATAATGTGAATGGAAACACTATCTACGCTCACATAAATTTTCAAACAAAAGGTTTTTCTTTGGGTTGCCTTTGGGCTGCAGAAAAAAAATTCTGATTCTGAGAGAATTTTCTCTCCTGAGTTCAAATATAATATCGATTTTTCAACATCATACAAGATTTTTAAAGACAGGCACTTATAATTTCAAACATTTTAATACTCTCTACATTCTTAACTACACAATATTCAGACATTTTGGCACAACTAGAAATAACTAAAAATATAATAATAATTATCTGCTATGAAGCATTCCTCTTGATGGTCCAATAAAAATCGGCCAGTGTATTAGGTTTTTTGTCGTGGTACTTGTTTTCGATAATTTAAAGTGTCCTAAAACCCATCGCTCATTGCGCCAAGACTTTCCGGGAAGAAATCTAAATGGAAGTGCAGGAAATGTAGTTAGTACATCAAACCAGAAGTATTGTCCATATGTCTCTGACGAAATGCTTCATTAATCCTTTGACATGTAACGGAGGTAGATACACATTGTTAGGATTACAGAATGCGTATATACACAGAATTTTTCTATGTAGGTATCACCAGAAATATTTCATTCATACACTGAAGGGAATTTATTGTCGTTATTCAGAAGCACAGCTTTTAAACTATCAATATAACATCAAATATCTCCATACGGTAGGGAAAAACACTCAGCCATTTTCTTCAGAAAAATAGTCTTTATATTGAGAATGAAGAAGACTCCATCTTTTTATCCGGCCACCAAGCATTTCAGATTGGTTTTTTGATAACTATAAAACTCGTATGGGATCATTAAGATCTTCTTAAATCAATAAATGAAGCTCACGTTAACAGCTTGGTTCAACACTATTTCATTATCTTCCTTACATCCATTAAAATCTAAACTATCTTCTAAGCTAATTTCCTCTTCTCATCTAATTTCACATGTTTTCGAGATATGAGCCATTATTCGCATTGTGAAACTGGTTTCATTGGAGGTTTCAAATTTGAACATGTTTTGATTTTGACGCAGTACCTTTAATGTTTGTTAAGCAGAAATAACAGTCATAGGAGTAATCTTTGGGTTTCCTCCAAATTACACGTATAGTAGGTAGAGTCCGTTCTACACTCGTTACTGGGATCCACTTTTGCATTAATTCGGTGCAAGTGTTGTTTATATCCTTAGATTCTTCGGCTCCTCATGAACTTCTCCTTGCTCTCAACTACATTTCTTACTACCGCATAGACGTATATCCAGCCTTTTTCTCGCATCATAGTTAAGGTCTTTCCCATTTGAAGGAGGTAGCAGATGCTGATCTCTGTCCACCTGTCGCATGCCTTTCCTCGTTGGTATAGGTACTTTTGGAAGTTTCAGTGGCTTGAGAGGGCCAGTATCTGAAAATATTGAACTTCTCCGAAGGATCTATTTACCCAGACTTGAATGTGAAGTATTAGTTGGTGAATCCATCTTCCGTAAGTTCCTTGGTTCCCGTTTGATTGCCATTTTCTCGTAGTCTCTCCTGCTGCTACCGGCTTGGCGTTGCCGTTATAGCATTCGTGTCTTTCTTGGACTGCGAGCTTCATCGATGTAATGCCCGTAGTGACGTTAGCCACCTCCCCACATCCTTACGCAAATCGTCTGTAGTAGTGCGTTTAACTTCCTGCGCAGCTTTTGATTCTTAATGGTGTCCTGTCAAACAGGGGCAGCATACAGCACCTGCGAGCGGATCACACTAACAACAGCGACAACATTGTCCTCTCTTCTTTTTCAATGGTTTTATTTACGTGTTCAGCAAACGTGAATTTTGTATCAAGCCACACTCCTAGGTACTTAATGGCTTCACTTGGATTCACGGGGTTTCCTCGGGCATTTAATACTATTTAGCCAATATATCTCTTTGTAGTTGGGCACACTGCTTCAGTTTTTTCCGGTACCAACTGGAGGTCGTTTTCCGCCGTCCAGGTCCATATTCTCTGCTGGAAATATGGATAGCCGAGAAACATGCTGAATGAACCCGGAGATTAATCCCTACCGTACGAAAGTGGGTGGAAAGAGGGAGAAGTAGATTACACCAAAGTATACGCTCTTTGAATGCACACAATGGGAAGCTGTCCAACTTAAGTATATTAAAGGAACTGGAGAAGTTTTTATTGTTACCAGTATGATGACAAACTTAACGGCATCAAAGGAGAAATGGTTAGCTGCATACACGATCGCTATACGAAGTATCATCTATAGTAAAGAGTTACACCAGAGAAGAGCGTAGCCTGTGGAAGGCGGACACACACTCTGCATTGAAGTAATGCGAAACGCTACCAGTGCAGAGTGCAAGAGCCCGAAGGGGGGTTTTTAGTCGGTAGCAATCCGACACTACCGAATGCCATCAGAGCAGGTGTTTTGTTGAAGATTTCCCCCCATCCCTCCCCCCCTCTATAAATAAACGGCCCTTATGCTCTATAGGGTTGTGCCACTGCCATTAGGTTGTCCGTAAACCTTATGAGGTTGACCCCATTTGGTTGTTCAAGCCATAACACACCATCGTATGACACGTTCTACAGAACAGGCCGCAGAACTGATGGTAGTGTAAATGTGTTTGGATAATAATGTGCCATTATTCTCTATTATTACTATACGTCCTAGACGATATTCTAACGCACTCTCTATATTAGAACCGCTCCTATATTAATTATCTAAATCTCTAATCATATTTATTTATTCATAATATAGGGATTATCTAAACGATTACCTTTCTGCGATATTATACAAACAGATTTTAGGAAAAGCTGTGATTGCATTGCCACTTAATCTTTATCGCGTAGATATGTGTGTAACTAGTACTTAAGTATGTATCGTAATCCAATTCTTAAGTAACACTGAATCAAATGTTTTTATAAACCATATCAGCACTGACATTGACATTGACTTTATTATATACAGATTAGTTCACAAGTTATTCTAGTATAATTATTTTGTTTATTTATTAATTAAGTCACTAATACACTGTATAGTAATAATAGGTTTACCTATTTATATTTTTTATTTACCAAAAAATATTCCTGAGGTATTTGAGAATAATATGTGATTCCCCTATTACTAATCATCAGATTATTGGTAATAGGGTAGTATAGTACACCCAAAAGTGATGTTATCATCACAAACATGTCATTGCCAAACGAAGAAATTAAACTCAATTGTATTTATCGTTCCCAAAAAAAACTTCAATAATTCATAGTACGTGATTATGTTTGCAAACATATAAATCTGTTTACTAAAAGTACTGCGACCATCAATCAAAAAAAAATCAAACTTGCAAGATTTATTTATTGATAATAGGCTTCTCAACTTGATTTTTATTGCAGAAGAGGAACTGTAAGGAGGATTTTCCTGGCAAATACGAGTATTTTAATTTTGTTTGTAAACTTTTAAATAGATGATCGTAATACTTAATCTTATAAATCCACTTTAGTATACCTATAAATAAATCTCATTACTTTGAAGAAACTGGCTGTTGAGAGTATCGCTGGGACGATATCATTTATTACAAAAACATCTCTCTGTAAAACTGATATCTATCGAGATGTCAAAAAAATATTTGCATTATAATAAATTATGCATATACATACATGTGTTTTACGATGTTTTAAAGATATGTTAGTTTGTAATATTTTCATTCCGTTAAATCAGTTTGTTTTAAATTTCCAGGAGAATCTATTGGTTTAGAAGTTAAACACATGAAGTTCCATTTCACCCACTTAAAGCAGAGCTAACACGTTTCAATAATGTTTGATGTTTTGTGTGTGTTTCATAATATGAACATCAAGTCAAAGTACCACAACGTGTACATATGATTAACATCAGACGCTATTCAATTTTCCAAAGTTTATCAAAATGTTGCTGTTTCAAATAATTGCAAAAATAAAGAATTATCCATTACTCCTGAAACTCAAGCTTGCTATCTTTGGAATAAATGCGTAAAATTCAGTTTGCTTCTATACAAATGAGTCCACAAAATAGTTTATGAAGGAAACTTACAAACATGTAATTTCGAAAATTTTGAAATGTTTTTAGATATCGGCCGACAAAAGAAACAAGGTAATATCAGATTAAGAGGAATACTACTACTACTAACCTGCTGAGTAGAAGTGAATCAAAAATCCTATGTGAATCCAAAATTTAAAATTATTTGTTTAGAATTGCCTAAAATGATTACATACATACATACATCGATAATGTGTTTAAAACCTGCAACAATCTTGCTCTTGCCGATATTAAACGTAGATACATGTTTCAAATTCCACCAAATTAATAAACCTGGTACGTCGCTTATTGCCAATCTAAACAATTTAGTTCATCTGAAAGTAAGATTAAACAAAGTTAACCAACGTTTCTTAAGTAGTTGCAAAAGTAGTAATGCTATAACAAAACTCGGATGGATCTATATTGTGTGATATACAGGGTCATTCACAGAACTGGTTTCTTAGAACTTCTAACGAACCGGTTCCGTGAATGACCCTGTATATGTAAATACAACAATGTATAGTGTTTCTAGAGAGAGCAAACTATGAAGCAGAAAAATACAAAATCACAAATTTGCACATGAAGTGGCAAATAATGTTCGTCTAAATACCACGGTCACTGTAAATATTTGTTAAAAGATGGAACACTCAATGAAACCCACAACGCAAACGAATTGAAGATATCAAAAACAAACTGATTGAATAGATATACCTACAATAATTTTGCTAACAGTTCTCAAAAGTGTGGAAAACGCACGTAGCACTTTTAATTATTATCTGATGACTATAAGTAATTCATCAATCTCTGTTTACAATGTTATAATCTCACAACAACAAATCTTTTAACGTATTAGCAACTGCTAAAAACAGAGTATACAGTGTCCCCTTTACTTGGTACAGGTTTAAAAAGAATTGAAACGTTTTTTGATAACCTACAGTTGAAGATGTCTGCTGCTAAATGTAATTTGCATCCTTTGCTTTTGATTCGTGATATAATAAATAAAATTTAAAAAAATGGTCTGAGTCAACTTAGTGTACACGTGAGAAAATGTGTTGATAGTAAAAACCTCGACCTTAAGAATCATATCATATTTGCCAGCACTTATTATTTTTATTCGGAGCTTGAATGGTAATTAATTAATTAAATCCTTATTTTTAATTGGCTATTTCGACTAGAATTATTAAGAAAATAAAAGCACTGTTTTTCTCGAGACAGGCTAACAAAATTACAAAAAAACTAAAGAATTACAAAATTATTAAAAAAAGAAAAAATGGAAGAGAAATTATATTGCTAAAATAATAAGTTTTATCTTCTTGATTCTTTTTTGTGATTCCATTTACATAATTTATAAAAGAATTTAATTAATAATTTACGAATGCTACTAATTCTTTTTTAACGTTTTGTATGTTGTAAGATAAAAAAGTCATCCGTTTTACATTCTGTACTTGATTGCACTCTCGCCAAATTTCAAATTGTTTGCAAATTATAAATGTACAATACTCTAAGTATACTTGTGATTCAACTGTTAATCCGAATAATAATCAGAAATTTTGTTCAATCAAATTAAAAGCAAACAACAAAGCAAGCGATGTAAATCTTAACTTCTAGATTTTTTTCTGGTACTTTCTCTTACTTTTTCAAAATTAAAAATATATCAGTTGCTATTGTAATTTCCTTTTATCGTGTACTTTTGTAACTAACTAACTAATCACAGATCCTTAACTTCCTGAAAATATTTTTTTACGACTGCACGGGTGGAACGACCTAGAAAGCAAATTCGGTCAAGAGACACCTATTGTGCCCCATGCCGTTTTAGTTCTCTCAACTGGTTGCACCCCCGGACAAATGAGTCCCCAACGTGGTCAATTGATTTACTCCGGAATCATCTAATAGATCGACCCTAAAGTATATCCACCTGTCCCTGTCCTCTGTTGGGTAGTCGGCAAGGAAATGAACTGGAGTTTCCACTTTCCTCCGCATTCCCACAATTTCTACACAGCGTAGTAGACCGGTTAAAATCTCTGTGAGTAGCCTCAACCTGCCTCAGCTTATAAAGATTACCTTAGGAAGTCTTTTCTCATTTCAACGGATCTCAAAAGTGTTACATTGTCTCACGCCGGCAAGTGCATTCCACTAAGAGCAATGCCTGGCAGCGAGTTCAAATTTGACAAAGTAGGTATTTAATGCTGCCATAAGAACTCCTACGCCTCGGTTTTGGACCTGTAAATGGTCGTTCGCTCAAGATAGGATGATACGTTACAGACATACACAAAGTTCTAATTTTTATCTAAGAACTTTTTGAAATCTTTTCAGTCAAAAAATGACCTGCTAAAATTTGTGTATAATACTGACAAACCACTATGAGAGAACCTACAGAATAAGTACTCACCGATGGAAAACAGAAGTTTATCTAATTATAGCGGTGCAAGATAACTAAATAAAAACAAAATAATTGATAACACTTCGTCTAATCGAATCATTTAATTTGAATTTATATGGATTTTATACTAAAACTTAACAAATCAGTACAGTGGGTTGCATAAGTAGTAAGTTTGTGCCTTTAAATTCCTGGTACAAATTGCTTCAGAATTAATGTCACTATTACTAATAAGTTTGTTAACAAGTAATAAGTTTGCTAATAAGTTGATGATACCAAACGCTATGCTTTTTTGATATCTTTATCTACACAGATAGAAGTTGTATATACATATATACTTTTGTAATGTTAATGTAATTTCCAACATCTACTAAATTTTAAAATTGAGTGAGGTACTTTAAATTTATATGCGATTGCTTCTTTGAATTATCGTTGAGTATAGAATAATATTTGAATTGTACAATTTTATGGCTGTATTGTTTGGAAATCGTCATGTGTTAGCAATATTACGGATACCTAAAAAGTTTTTTATTATTAATAGAATAGTATTATGTAAACATTTAAACCAACATTTACATTTAATAGTCAATAATTTGTTAGTAAACAATAAAACAAATTCTTATGATAAACGTATGTGATGTTAATCCCTCATTATCTCGATATTTTGCCATTAAATTTAATTTCATTTAAACAGAATCGTTTGTAGGTGCTTGATAGCAAATTTCCAACGGTTAACTGTTTCCAACTGCACGGCCAAGATGATCCCTAAAGGTAAACTAGGCCAAAAAAGAAACTTATTGTGCCCCTATGCCTTTTTAGTCCTCCCAACCAGCTTGCACTCGAACAAAGGACTCCAGAACCTGGTCAACAGTTAATTGACTTACTCTGGGATCATTTAATCGATCGACCCTAAAGTATATCCGTCTCTCCCTGTCCGCTGTTGGCTGTTGGACAGTCAGCAAGGAGGTGGACTAGTGTTTCTTCCACACTCCCACAGTTTTTTTTTACACAGGGGAGAGTTAAGATCTCTATGAGTAACCTCAGCCTGTCTCTGCCCATAAAGACTACTGTCTGGCAAATTTGAACTGAAACAGTGAGTCATAACGGCGCAGGTAGGCGGAGCGAACTCGATGACCTCGTTATACTCCCTGCCAAAAGTAAGGTGCCAGTATTTTATTTAGCTGTATGTATGTACTAGTAGTAACACCTGGGTTGGCGCGGTGTTATTAAAAGTTAGTCATTAATTAATGTTAAAGTAGGTACTTATATTTCAATCTGCGTTTGGTTACACTTTGAATGAAGTAATTGTTGTTTAAATTAGACCTATAGAGTGGAAACAAGCAGAGATTATAATAATAAGTAATAATAATAATAATAAGTTTATTGCCCAACAGAAACAATTTCCATTAACAGGACAATTCAGATAATACAAAAAGTATAAAAAGAAATTAAATTAAGATTATAATATTAATGTAAAATACATTGAGATTATAATGACTGACGTAAAGTAAGTTTTAATTGGACTGCTATTTTAAAGACAAAAACAAATTCAGAACAGAATTATAATAAAATCCCGAATGCTAAAACAAATGAGTTCATCCGTAACATATCTTTTATTTATGAATAAAGCCGTACTGGTATGTTAAATGTTGGCAAATGAATTATTCCAACCACAGATCACATATCAGTTCATTGGAATAAAGTTTGAAGTTGATTATTACGATATGCGCTATCACGTTTGCTACAATTTCTTTACTTTGTGCGTTTACACAACGTCCGCTTAAATGACCCAATGTTCCAGGCATTTTGACCAGCACTATAATTAAACGTGTGTGTGCAGTTCGTCAAAGCTCCCTGCCACTGCACCTGTAATTCGCCACGCCTATGTCATCGAACGTGCGAATCACCGAAAACTGCAGGATGACGTGCACTGCAAGACGGCATGTGTCTCATCGTGATTGCATTTCATTTCTTCTTTGCCTAATTACCCGAATTGACCCCGGCTTGACCCAACCCACTTGTGCTACTGCGCTGTTTCAGTTCAAATTTGCCAGACAATACCTAGCACTACCTAGCGTCTTTCCTTTTGGCAACCTGTAGTGTTCTAAGGGCAGCCTGGCTGTCAGATAAAATTTCTACCGATCCATTTGCCTTCGCTCAGTTTAAAATGCCCTCTGGATGGCAATTATCTTGGCCTGAAAGATTGATGGGGAGCTCCCCCAAGCTGACGGTCTTGCCAAACCTTGTGCGCCCTTATAGACAGTGGTGCCGTCTGTTCGATATAGGTGAAAATGCTGGTTTGGTCCCGTTTTACCGGAAAAACCCATGTAGTAAACATTTTCGAATATACAACGCAGTAGTCGATTGAAAATCAAATGATCCTTTCGATAAAAATCGATTTGGTTTTTAGTAAATAAAATTCGACTTACTGAATACGTAGTATAAAACGAGACATTAAGGTTGAAGTAGATTGTACTCACACGTTCAGTAAATAAATGTGAATTAATATAAAATGATTAAAGTAAATGAAATACTCCGTATTAAGTGTGTTGAAATTTAAATATTATTATTGTAAATCTCGTTAAATAATGTTGAAATGTAAATATTTTTATTATTTTTATGTTACAGAAGTATAGGTTGGTAGACATAAATTTCAAGGCTGGCAATATGTGTACGATGAAATTATTTACCGACTGTGCTATGCATCTGTCAAACTTGTCATTTTGTCGTTCTGTATTGGATTAACCAGCATTCATTGTTTAAAAAGTCGGTAAAATTAGCGACGATGGGTGATGGAAATGAAGGTGAAAAGCAGCCCTTGTTGAGAAACGAGACTACTACATATAATGGCGATGTACCGAGTAAGTACCGCCGCCTCATATATTAGCTTGCTTATTAAAATACTCGTCTCTAATAATAACACCATTGTGTTTATTTTCATAGTTATCTCTAATGATTAATCTATTTGATCTACAATGATTTCTTTTGTTGTATGGTTACAGGTCAACAAACCACTGTATCACCTATTGGGCCTGATGAATTACCACCCCTTTCTATCAAAATTCCGGTGGTGGTGGTGTCCCAATGGTCACTTGTCGAGTATGTCAGGCTATGATCGATATCTCTGGCAAGCGAGACCAACATGTTGTGAAGTGTTGTCAGTGTAATGAAGCCACCGTAAGTGTATTTAAATATTTATTCGGTATCTCAATTGTAAATTTAATATGATTAGCGATATTTGAAATTATTTATTATTAACCTGCACTATCTACGCTTCTTACGGCGTAATGTTGTAATAAACTTAATGTTTACCATCAGTGTAGATGACTAATTGATATCATTACTCATTGTAACCAGCTATTATGTATGTATATGTATAATTATCTCATATGTGTGATTGAGTTGATGAATTTTTTTTTTGTTTTATTCTATTTATATCATCTGTTAGATGAAATGATATTTGCACATGTTTAATTATTTTTTAGTGTAGGCAATATACATTCGAGTAAAAACAATTTTTTTCTAGTTTAACAACTTTCTATTCATGATCCTGTTATTGAATTACTAAAGATAAGTAGTTTTAAGAACAGAAATTGCTTTTGAGCAGCAAGTAAGGAGGATGTTCATAACCGTAATGTTAAAATTTAATATCAACTAAAGTGTTTATAGCTTTATGTCTATGAGAGGAAAAGTGATAAACTGTATTATCTGAACAATATTACAATTGGGGCAAAAATTCTCTAGCACAAGGACTGAAATATCAACACTTCCATTATTCTAAAAAATGTGTGTTAGCCTATTTCTTATTAATTAAATATATCACAATAATAATAACAAATTCTTGTTTGTATGTTTTAAAGTAATTTACTATATCTATCTGGGTCTAGGAATTAAATAAACAAAAACACATTTGCTAGAGACATTACTGAATTTGTTTACTATAAGTTCAAGAATGTAAAGAATGGTGTGGTTGAAATAAGACAGAAAATCGATTTATTATTCTAGTCGCTTATCACTTGCTGATAATTGTCTACATTAGATGATTCACGTCTGTTGCCCAATCAACGTGTACAAATTTTCATAGGTGAACAGAATTTATACTTTGATCTCTTAAACAAGTTAGTTTATCTATGTATGTATAGTAAATGTATGATTTGATATTGTTTAACTAATTGTAATATGATATCGTTGGGTTCATAAGAACACTCCTTTAACTATAATTTATCATTTAAATGGAATGTGTTAATTCATCCAATAGTCTCCAATAATGGAATCTTTTGTAAAAAAAGTTTCAGATGCTTACCAGCAACTGTATTAAAAATATATGTATACACTGTGTCCAAAATAAGAATGAACTTCATGGAGATCTCGGGAACGCTAAGAGATACAAAGTTCCTTAAATCGGCGAAAAGTTGCGGATTTTAGTGACCTTTTACATGGCGTTTATTCGATTCAATTAAGTTGTTTAGTTTTTCAGATATTTAGGAAAACGTTTTTTTTTTAATTTTCGTTTTTATTTTTTTCTGACTTTATTTTACAAGTTATCGAAAAACGTTTCGTTTTTGGGAAACCATCATCAACTTCTTTTTTTTATATGGACGGAGAAAAAAGTACGTACTGTACAGTTCATGTAATGGATCTTTAGACACAATTCATTGTTTGATGACATAAGCAAAGATTGTCGGTTAATCTACTTATCCTTATTTAATATCGGTGTCGAATATTCAAGCGCGGAAAATACGTATGTCTGCAATACAAATCATATCTAGACTACTGCCTTAATCAAGTGTCAGATTGTACATCATTAGTATTCATTGTCATAACTTATTTGCAATATGACAGATTTATATAATAGGACTTTATTAAAAAGGCGAAATTCATCTTATAGATGCTCTTCCATATAAACGTTATAATCAAACGTAATGCGTGTTTTAGGTTAATGCTCAATTGGCAAAATCCTAACCATAGAAAAATCCTAACCTACTTTTTGTGTATGTTTACTGTCAGAAATGTGCATTATATTTTAATGCATTATGTATATAGTGCTTAACTTGAACTAGAAGTACCGATTTGATTCGTACGCATAAAAATTGATGACGTGCGTCTAAAGATCGATTACACGAACTGTATCTGATGACATTTTTCGTTACGAATTCAACGATATATCACACATTATACATATTTTGGAAATTACTTTTTGGAAAAAGAAGTAAATTTATTTATTTTTAAATTTTTTTGTAAACCTGTTAATAATAACGCACTATAACAGGACCAGAAGTTCGATATGCTAGCTATTATAGTGCGTTAATATTACCAGGCCTACTATAAAAGAATCTAAAAATAAATAAATTTACTTTTTAAAGTCAGAAAAAATAAAAACGAAAATTAAAAAAAAAAACACGTTTCCCTAAATATCTCAAAAACTAAACAACTTAATCGAATCAAATAAAAGCCTTGTAAAAGGTCATAAAATGCGCAACTTCTCGATTTAAGCAACTTTGTATCTCTTACCGTTCCCGAGATCCCCATGCAGTTTCATTCTTATCTTAGACACAATGTACACTTGCTTATTTAATCTTATTATGCTTTACTACTACCACTATGGGTTTGAATTTGTTGCACTTTGGGCATTCTTTTCACCTGTTCTGGAACCAGTTCTGAGTATGAATTACCAATGAATTTAGCTAATATTTCTGATATCGGTAATTATTTCGCGGGATTCATTCAGTCAGTTAATAATAATTGTGATGGTCTTGTAAACCGTTATAATACTACCAGACTTGACCTAGCTAGCTCTTTGTTTTGTGCATTTGTTTTGAGTTTAAGCTGGTCACGGTTGAGGAAGTTCATTCTATTTTAAATACTATAAAGACTAATCCTTTTTTAAAGTATTGTAGTGTCTCTTTCTTGATCAATATATTACACATATTGTTAATTCCTGCATTGAGCAGTCATGTTTTCCAGTTGACTAGAAAGCTGCTTTGGATTTATCACTTCCTAAGTTTCTTAATCCCAAACATATTTCTGATTTAAGAATAATTAGTTACTCGCCAGTACTGTGTAAGGTTCTGGAACGAATTCTGTACAATTAATCATTTGACGTATTTTCTTCCAATAACTACCTATCTAATTATCAAGCTGGATTTAGAAAAGGATTTAGAATTGCTGCAGTTGTAACGTTTTAAACAAGATTATGACTGTAGTAGACTCACAAGGGAACATTGCGAAGTGATACCTCCCAATCGGATTGAAACTTAGCAGATTTATAGAACTCATCCAGTGTTGCAGGTTGTCCAGGTTTAGGAGGTGAAAACTGTCCCCGAAATTTCGACGATTTTCAGATTTTTGTAATTTACACCGTTATTATGAACAAAAAAATTAAATTATAGATCACTGAATACCTCTTCTATAGATCAATAAAAATAGCACAGATGAGATTTTTTCTCCGCCCTCTTGTGAAATGGGTATTGAACGGAGGAGAGGAAGATATAAGCATAAATAATCTCCGGGGAAAATCATTTACATACTTCTATATAGGGTGTCCATGAATATGTGGGCAATATCTCGGATACATAAAGTTTATGTAAAAATAACAGTGTATGTCTATATATATTTTTTTGCTAGGGTGTACCACTGCTGAGATATTCAACCCTAAACATAGAGTTGGCTAGGTGGTTTTTTAAATACAATTATGTATTGCCTTTTCTTTCATCCGATTTTAAGTTGTGTTAGGTTTTTTGCTCTAAAATAAATGTTTTACTATTCCTTGGTGGACCTTAAGTGAGAAAAATGTACGCTTAATGGATTTCCATAAAATGCTCCGTTTTCGAGAAAAAATAAGTTTAACGAAAATCGGTTACTTTTATTTCGCTCGATGGGTTCTATAAGTCTGCCAAGTTTTAGTCCGATCGGGACGTGTTACTTCGCAACCTTCCCTTATTAGGTTTGAACAGTGCATTGGTTTAGTCTCTTTATTTATCTTGAATGGTAAGGTGCATTATCCAAAACATCTACAGTATTTTTTGGAAGATGTTGATAGTAGTTGCTTTTCATACCAGGCTTCAAATAGCTGCGCTGACTTATCTTCATGGTAATCCAAACTGCTATCTTTTTGTTTTTTTTTGCCGGTAAGAGCAAACAATTATCAACCCGTCCGTTTTCGGAACCAGCATATAGAATAATAATGCGTTTTCCTGAAGAATCATCTTTCTTAATACTGTGATGTGAATCGTAGTACATTTCATCCGGTTATACAATATTCCTTATACTTGCCAATTAGGCAGTTAATGTTAAACGCTGTCAATTAATTCATGCTATAATGATATAATCGCAGGTACATATAAATCTGAAAAAAGGAACGTTTCATTAAAACAATACGTTTTTGTATTAATCAACATCTTGTATGGTTTCAAAAAATTATCTTACGACGAACAGTATCTTCGTCATATTCATGTATCTCTTTAAAATAATCAGAATCCTTTCGCTTTTTCGTTCCTTTATTCCATTTATTTATTATATTATTCCAATTTACCTAACGGTACTGAAAACGACTTTAATTAGGGATTCCACTCCCTTTAACACCTCTGTTTCCGTTTGCAATTCGTTTCTTTATTTTTATATTTTTAAGAACTGTACACATCCATGTTGTTTTGCATCTTTTGATAAAGGTGTCCGATTTTTCTTCTTATTCCTATGGAATCGGGAAGATTGTCGTCTATTACAAGTTCTTCTTCGGCAGATGATTCAACGTCCACTTCACTCACATTTGCTTCATAATCCCATAACCGCCACATAATCAAAAGCACTGTGTTTTATATGACAATGAATATGCTTTACAGCAGTGGTAAGTAGTATATGGATACTACTACTGACAAAGTAAATGTTTATTCTTAGTAATTAAGGATTCCATTCCGATAAACTCTAAAATCTCATTTACTCTATGAAAGTTATTTTAAATTATCGTGATCAGAAATGTACAGTACAGGCTACCAAACCCCCTTAACTGACCTTCCACTATCTTTTCTGTTATCTAAAAGTTGAATTTGAAAATGTTATCTAAAAATTTTGATATTGTGTCTCCTTTGGTTTTATTTTGTATATATCATTTTTATACGTTTTAATTTCCTTATCCTAATAACAAATTAATATGATAACGAATTTAGTAATGGAAGATCTTAGCTAAGTTAGATTGCCATATATAATTTTATAAACGTTATGTAGATGATTGAATTTACTGCATACCAAATAATGAAATACAGATTTGAAGCACTTAATTTCATTTATTTGAAATAATGTACTTAGATAGAGTGAAATGTATCAGGGGATAAAAGATTAGATTCTGTTGAGGCCAAATATTTACACTTTTGACTCAAATTTCTATTGACAATATCATGGTCTACTATATTGATGCTCATATTAACTTTCTTTCATATTTATGACCATATTATTTACAAACATATATTCACTTATCACAAAGATTGCATCATCTATGACAATGGAACCCTAGGGTTCCACCAGCAATGTTAAAGATTCAACAACAGCTTTAAAACATGAAGTGCTGATAAACTAGTTTTTACTAAGAGGATGCCCCGAAAACTATAAAATAAGAACCACAAAGGGTTTAAAAAACTTTATTTGCTTCAGATTCCATTCATGTTCTCACTACGTCCATATTAAAAGAAAATATATTAATTAATATGCAATGAAAATTGATTTACCAGCACGTCACGATGTATACTGCATTATTGTCGCTAAGGATAAGGTTATAACGGATGTATGTGTTATTTTAGCCGATAAGGAATGCACCACCTGGAAAGAAATATGTACGCTGCCCATGTAATTGCCTGTTGATCTGCAAGAGCTCGTCTCAACGTATAGCATGTCCGCGGCCCAATTGCAAGAGGATAATCAATTTAGCTCCAAGTCCTGTTACTCCTCCTGTGCCATCTATGCCGGGAATGTGCAGAGTTATCTGTGGGCATTGTCATGACACCTTCCTTGTAAGTATTTTAATTTCAGATTCGTGAAAATATGTCATTAATTTTAATTGCGATGGCTGTTTTCCACTAACCTTGATTTCGATCGCAGCAATTAACATTAATATCATAATCACATAATTTGTTACTTTTTATAATAGTCTTTGTGTGTATGTAAAATGATTACGAATTAAACATGATCCTAAAGATGTAGCATTTTTACCTACGATTAAATTTAAACTATGTATTTCTTTACAGTTTAACACCTTGAACAATGCACTAGCTCGTTGTCCGCACTGTAGAAAAGTTTCATCCGTTGGACCCGACTATGCGAGAGGTAGAGCGAACATATTCTTAATATTCGCATTGCTATTTCTCTTTATCGGAATCGGAGTTACTGTCGGTACATACGTTTACGCAAGAGCGCACAGCGGCATCTATGTTGCGTACGTGGGTGCCTTTGCCTTAGCTATAGTCCTGATGGCTCGTAGTATGTATTATTGCTTTATGAAGGTGAGCATCATCGAAGGTCCGATGTAAGCGGTTCTGCGACGAAACCGGCAATACTAGTGTATGGTTCCACGTGCTTCGTGTCCCCTAAGCTACGATACACCTGATTTATTCCTCTCATCATGCATAAAACGTACACGTTAGCTTCGTTCGTGAGTCTGAACAACTTATATCCGAATATTATTTATTGCTGCTTGCTATTATGATTTTGATTTTTCTTTCCATCTCTCTTTCTCTCTGGCTTCTTTTGAAAGCTTACGTTTACTTAGTTTTATTTTCGATGATAACAGAAGTGCGTGCCTCCATTCAAAATATTTATACAATTTATATCCCCCCACAGAAATCTTTCAAAAAAACGTGAAAGAGAAAATGTTACAGCAAAAACAATATAGCATAATTAAGTAGCTAGAATATTCGTTTATACCTATAATATATATACAAACATAGATTATAATTTGCTCTATTTTTTGATAGCGTTACTATGATTAATCATTATTATTAATGTTTAAGCTTTAAAGATATAAAGTTTTGTCTGTAAGAGTGTATTAGATAATATGTATGTATTCACGGATCAGAATTGTTTGATGTTATCGCCGATTGTGCAATGTATTATAAATCGTATCACAATCCAAATAAGATTGATTTATACAATTGGTAGCTAATATGGAATCTTGAAATATAATATTTTTCATATCCCATGTAGAAATTAGAACAGCACCTAGCTTGAGAGATCGAAATGTCTTTAATTGTATAAAACGACTTATAAATCGTTGCGTTGTGTTTTTGTATACAAATTATTAAATATTAAAAATATAGCGTTACGATACATTCGTTTGGAAATCTGATAGGGTACGATCTAAGAAGTAAACTTAATTTTAACATCTATCATAGAAAATTCGGCAGTTTTGAGATATTTTCAGAGTTTTAAATATTCAGAAGCATAATTAAGATTTTTTGAAATTTAATTCTTTGGAAATGAATTTTACATTTTCATGGGAATGTGCCGACTTACCAGTATCCCTTTATAATTGCATGTATAAACATTTTATTTTATTGTACTTTTCAAATAATACTGAAGAGATTAACTCGTTGGGTATTGAAACGTTCAATATTCTAGTGTAATAAAATCAAATACGTGTATAATAAATAATTAAATATTTGCATAGTATATAAGACACAGTTCTTTCAATAAAAGTATGTTTTAATGTACAGTCGCACAAAACTGTTTTAGGACAAATGTCAAGAGTAGTAGTTGTAAAAATAACTTTTATTAATTACATTTTACAATGTTTAGGTCATTTTTAATGTGTATTAGGTATTACGAATTATAGAAGCTTAATGAGAAATCTAATAAAAAGTGAATACTGTGATTATTTAATTAATTAATTTCAATAAATCGTGACTATCCGAATTATTACAGAGTTTTACCTGTAAAAAGATCAAGTAATTATCGAATACATTTTTAACAGGGGTTTCCGTTTATAATTTTGTAAAATATAAAATTTTGAAAATTTTGTTTTTAAATAAATTACTCATCCATATTACGAGGACCGTGTAAAAAATTGCAGAAATGTTTTAGAATGTCCAGCTAAAAGATGTTTTTCGGAAATTTGCGTGGTGTGGGACGGTGTCTTGTCAAAAACAAAAAATTCTTTCGGCAGATTAATTTCTGTTTCATTTCAGACGTGTTGTGGTGGCGCCGCCTAGTTGGGAATAAATATACGCACAAAATTGCGAAGATTGTGGCTGGTTTGATGCACCTTCATTAACCAATTCTATTATTTTGGTGTTCTCTTTCGATACCCTCATATCTGATTGCAGTTTTCTGTTGGTGATAAACCGTCTGCAACGTTAGCTACTGTGACACTTGCACCCACATCCCAAAAACATGATTTTTTTATTGGGTCTGCTATACATATGCTGCTTGAGCTAGACTATTCCACATTCATTTCAATCCTTCTAATTCTAAATTTACCATTTTACAGTTGCGCCCGAGAACTGCCATACAAGTCCGAATTATGGCAGTTAAATAACGTTGTCTAATGCTCTCCTCCCCCTCCCCACCCCAATAACGATATTTGTTTCTGTCCCACCCCTCGCTAATAACGATAATTTTTTCTGCCCCTCCCCTGTCCTCACCGCTGCATTAAGCAAAACTAAATAAATTTAAACATTTATGACTTCATCGTAGTCTTCCCCAGATGTGATATATCTGGTCTAGCGGCTTTCGCGATACTGAAAGCGTCTGTTATTACCTAAGTATATGAAGTTAGTTGTCTATACGTCTAATTCTTCCTATGTGGTAAATTCTGGCGCATAAATAGTTTAGTAGGAAGAGTTAGAAGGCACTTTCCTTGAGAATGGATTTTTTTGGATCACAGCTTTCATATTTAGGAAATAGATCTGTTTTTGAATTTCTTCGGACTGTTTTCTCTCTTCCACTAAGTACTGTTTGTGTTGGTGTTTTGTTACAGTTGCTGACTAACAATTTTATTATAATTTTTCACGATTTTTCTGTCGTAAGATTTCCTTATTAACAGTTTCTTTACAATCCGTAAAAGTCATTCAGTCGCCATTAACTTTTAATCACATGTACCGACATTGTGGAATTTTAATACTAGGGCATAACCATCAATGTGGACTCCAAAAAAAATGTCTTTATTTAACTGTCGTTTTTTATACGTCCATTGATGCTGGTTCAACAGAATTATCATAACTGGCCATTAGGCTATTGAATATTTTTTTATTGCCTAGCCTTGGCATCGTCTGCATACCTTGATTAAACATTTTTGCAATTTTGAAACGCAGTAATCAAAAAAATACAATTTCTCGTAAAAATCGCTAATTTCAAGATCCACTGGTACACTAAGGATTAATTGCTAACAAATTTGATTTGTTGTACTGGATCTAGTGATTTATTTGGAAAAAGTTAATTATTTTTTTATTAAAAAATAATTTAAAATATCTATTTTTGAAATTCTAAATAGAAATACCGGTTTAAACACGATATTTTCTTACAATTGTGATTAGAGTTGCTTTGTCAAAAGCGCCTAAACATTTAAATTAAATACGTGTCTAACTCATACCAATATTTCATTCTTGTTTATTAATTTATAAAACAAAACATTCATATTTAACACAATACAAGTAGTTTAAAATGTTACACTTTTAATGTTCTTTCAACATCACGTCAAACTTATAAATGTTTTGTTTTTTAAATTAACAAAGAAGAATTTCCTAGTAAAATATTTTGAAGAAGGTAAAAAAATATATAATTATGAAGCTAACTACGAATAAAGTATTTTTCAGTTAGACATGGGTTTAATTTAAATATTTAGCTGCTTTTAACAAAAAAAACTTGAATCATTCTTGAATTACATTTTTAAACGTCTATCGGATATGAATAATCATCTAATCGGAATATCATTATGAGCATCGTTTTAGTTATCAGTATTTTTATTTGTTAAATGCTTCTGCAGTGACCCTATTTTTTTTTTAATTCTTGTCCTGAAACTATTAAGCCTAACTGTACCATGTCTAATACTTATTAGTCATGTTTAAGATATTACTTGATGATCGCTAGTAGCGTCATGAGTTATCTACCACACATCGCACACCACAAGTTGAGAAACTATAACGAATTGAAATTGTTTTGCAATATTATCATGTTTTCATCACTGAATTGTAAAATTAAAAACCAGCATGACGCCGTATCATTTTATTGCAAAATGTCTTAATTAATCACCAATAGGTTATACATATATAATCAATCTTCTTTTTATAACAAAATGAAATCATTTATATTAAACAATTCTGATTTTATATATATAAAAAAATGTATAAGACAAAAAAACAAATGGTTTTCATGTGTTGTTTAGGTAGCCGTAAAAACGTGTAGTCATTTATTCTTTGTGTAAAATAATTGTTATGTAATGTAGATTATATAATTGTAACATGTGATAATGTACTCATTAATTTAACATGAAATATGTATCGATGTTTTTATTAGTATATCTTTACCTGCATCGTCATTTTTTTTGCATTCTTTAATTGAAGCACGAGATTTATATATTTTAGTTTATTACATTTGTTGTCTGAACATGACAATGTTAATTTGTATTATTTTGAAATTCAGCGACCTTATTATTTTTTAATACTTCTTTTGTAAAATAATCTAGGTGTTACGGTTATTTCTAGGTAGCTTTTTAAATTAAGATATTTTTACAACATTGATCACCTTTAATTAATTGCTAAATTCTTCTGAGTCGCTGTATTTTATATGCGGTAGGTGGTGAAACATTCCCTTTGTGTTTATGGTACTGGCCGTTTGTTTTGCTATTTCAATTATTTGAGTACAACTTTTTCAAATAACAATAAACAGAAAGTTATACTGTAAGATCTGCTGAGTTTGTATATAGTTTTAGGTTTGAATTTATAAGTCAGATTTATAATTGTAAGAAAGGGCTGTAATATATCTGCATATTTCTGTAATAGACTGTCAAGCGTGATAATATATTTTATTTTAAAGGATTATGTTTCTTTGTTATTTGCTTTTTAACCATTAGAGTTGTTTGCTTAATAAAATTTTCTGAATTCAGACCATTTCTAACTTAATTGTACATACATGGTTACTGCATTTGTATTACGTCGAATGGGTTTGAAAATGATCATTAAATTTTATGGATATTTTTTTTTGTTTTTCTTTAGTTAATCGCAGCAAAACGCATTTTTTTTAGGACAAATAGAAAAAAACGTCTAGAGTCATACTAGCATTCACAAATGCTATTATATACAGGTTGCATAGTCATTTAAAATTTGAATGGAAATAGTAGAGGACTCGATTGATTATTGTTCTCGGACAATTTTTTTCGAATCTAATACCCTCGGTAACATTTTGTAGCTTTTTAATGTTGGTCAATTTCGCAAAACTTCTTAGCCGCATGTGTAGGTAATTGTCAAACTGGCCGTATGGCATTTTTAAATAGAGGGGAGGGAGAGGTTATTCAGTTACTGGGTCGTGTTCACTTAGAAGATAGGTAAGTGACCGGTGGGTATCGGATAGCGAAGTAGCGTACTAAATACCTACATCGTAAGAATGGGCTTGTTCAGCAAAAATATTTTATTTTAATAATCGAAACCAAAACTCATTTTAAACTGATTCTCAAAATTTTAGATTTTTCCGTCGACGTTGAAACCCTCAAACTGCCTCAAATTAATTAAAGAAATTGGACTGAACGAAAACGGGGCGTGGTTACTTGTGACGTCACACCACACGTCTGTACTATAAGTTATTCGAGCACTGCGAGCGGTGTATATATCGTATATATTATACTTACCGTATTGTCGTGTAAGAGACAAAACGCTGGACTGTTACGTTTTACTTTATTTCATAATGAGTAAGATGAAAGTGGCATATAAATATTGTTTGGTTCCTAACTGTCCTAATACATCCAAAAATGCCCCAGAGAAATTGTTTATTAATGTACCCTCTGATATTAAAACTAGAAAAGTTTGGCAGAAAGCAATGCGTCGTAAAGTTTTTGTATCTGACAAATCCACTGTGTATTGCTGCCAAGATCATTTTAAAGTAAGTTATAGTGTATTTATCTAATAAGAACATCTTATATATTAACTAGCTGGCCCAGCAGACTTCGTTCTGCCTAGAAAAGTATTGATTTAGACATTTAATGTTTAATGTATTGTTACGGATACCACCCCCGCCCGTCCCGTACCATCACCCGTGTCCCGGCCGTAAAAAAGTTTCAACGTAACGTAAACATAAACGTCATCTATCATAAAGATGGCGTCGTAAAATCACTAGCCACAAAATGAATTTTCTTGATAATTTTTCTTTTCGGGGATATTTCGGGAATTTTCTTGTTTGGCCGGAGACCAGTACGCATTGGTGCGAATCATCGAAATCGGTCCAGGCGTTCTCTCTAAGCGTAGTAACGTGCGGTAGGTAACTAACGGCTTTCTCTTTTATATATATAGAAGATAATGTTGGTATATGGGGTATTTGTGAAAAATACAAGACACTTATTTGAACACCTTTTTATTTTATTTTTAATTTTTATTTCGTCTATTTAGAATGGGAGCGTATAGTGACGACTGGCTTAAATTTTCAATCGTATTATCGAATCTTATACACAAAGTTCCCGCTTGCTCTTCTATGTGTCGATACAGTCAGTCGCGTACGACTTAAATTATGTTTTCTTTATGTTATTGAACGGAGTGCACCCTTCAGACTAAATAATGACATCATTGTATAACATTTTTGTATTATTTTCACAAATAATATCTCTAAAACTTAATCTAAAAATTTAGGATACGCACGTAATTTTTTTCAGCTTTTACTGATTTGTATTTTGAATAGCTTGAGAGTGTAGAAACTAGTTTATGAAATCATACTGAACTTTGTAATGTTAGGAATAAATTTAAATAAACGTGAATTTATAAAAATTTTGATTGTATCTAAAATAAATTAAATTGAAAAACAATGTGTATACATATTTTTCTATTTTATCTCACAGTTTGAATAACAAAATTTGTATACTTCGCAAAAATAGTCATAACTATAACCTCTAGCATTTAACACAAAAAACTTGTTGTAGGTAGAGGACCACTAATACTTTTAAAATTAAAGATATAGCGCGAAGCACCGTCTTTATAAGAAATGCAACGGTTTGCTACTGAACACCGAACTACGACGTGTGGTATGACGTCACAGGCGGATCCAGCCTTAACCTTTAATATCTAAACAGTGGGTTAAGTTTAAGAGCTAAAAATTTCACTAATTATTTTGATGAATTAGTTTTACATAATAACGTAAAAAAAAATCGAGAAAAATCGTCATTGATAACAAACCTATTGTATTATTGGCGATGTAGACATTCAATGCAGTACTTCAGTTATCTTTACTTACCGATATAATAACTGAACAGGAACAATGTGAATTACTTCAAACCACATCTCAATATCTTAATAAGTAACAAAAAGGTTACGGCAAATAAAAGAAATTAGGAGGTTTCAATTTTTATTCAATGTTAAACAAATCAAGCTCCATAAGTAAAATTTGAAAATGGATTCTCACTGAGCTTTTCAACCTGCACCTTTTTGCTAATTTAACCGTCTCTCTATGTCTTCAAATACAAAAGCTACCCAAGTTGTCCCTACGAAATCCGGGAAGCCTGTATTCAACTAGTAGACCCTACAATTGAATTTGAATTGAATAAAAAATACAGTTTGAGATATAAAGGACATTTCTATAATTTGTTGGGCGTTCACACAATTTTTCTGACTACCAACTTTCAGCTAAGTGACTCAACAAGTGAATACCCAGATTTATTTGACGGCTCATAGGATGAATAGAGAAGATATCTAGATGAAAGATACGTGTTATTTTACCTATTATTACATAGGCAGGACTACTTGTTAAACTGCACTACGCAGTCAGTACTAGTTAAAACGCCATTTTAGCATTTTGCAGTTTAACGGCAATCTAAGACAGAGTATCAATTGAGTGAGCTTTGGACTTTCGGTTATTGTCTATTACACTTGTAATATATTGGCAACACATTGGCCGTGTTCAGTTAACACATCGGTAAGGCACCGGTAAAGATTAGTGGAGTAGTGAACTGAATACCTACAGTGTAGGTACTGTACTACTGAAATTAGAAAATAAGCTAGTGAAGCAGACAATACAAGTTTCTATTTAAAAAAAACACAGATTCGAAAGTGGTTTATATTTGCTGAAACGTTTGCTGAAGTGTTCTTTGAGTTCGCAGAAGAAATCAATTTCTTGTCAGGGATATTTGGTACACGCACACAAATTCTATGAATACCATTTCATTTTCATTTACCAACACTTACCAAATATATCAATGCCTTTTTTATAGTCAATTATTTTACTTAACTTACCGTTGCTTTAGAAATCTGTAAATAGTTAATGACATTTCTTAAGGCCACCAGGATGTATGCACTGAGCACTTCTTTGTGATCAATATTCATATTTATGTAAATTAGATAATTAACTAGTTCTAACAGCTCAACATTACACGATAGAGTTATATTTTTCTAACAAATAACACATTTCTAACACATAATTAACTTTTCCGATAAAAGGAAGCGGAAGAAGAAAGAGATAAAGTTTTATGTACATTATAATTTATTTGGGTGCACACACAGATGCTTACAAGGAATGATAACTATAACTAACGGCAAGACCTGCTTGACATCAATTAATAGCATCTAAACAGTGGATTTCGCACACTTAACAATATCATTAAAAATAATAGTGACATTTCTACATCCTCAGTCAAAAGTAATCATCCAGCTTTACAAGCGTATGCAATGGATCACTATAACATACGCGCTAGAGTCCATATACCGATAAACTTAATATAATAAAATATTATGTATAGAGAGCGCACCTGGCAGTGTATAAGGTATTTTATTTTTTTAGTATACTATGAGTATATTTGTCCTATTTAGCGTTAAAAATAATTATAGTTATGGTTAAGCAGTAAATGTTATATATATATATATATATCTTTGATATATGTAGGTACGTTTTGAAGCTTTTGTGTAAGTCAACTATTCAATATATTTATGTTGCTACTATTTTAATATGATGAAAAAATTGCATATTTTAATTAAACTAGAGCTGGAAAATTATTTTTGAAGACGATGTTATAGGTACAATCCTTATATTTTAAAACATCTATTTGAATAAAAGTATACTCACTTCGTTTTAAAATACTTTTTTTAATTTAACATTTGTGCACAGCACATACTCTTGTCATTAGGTGACGAAAAACTTAAAAAGAGAAAAAAAAATTAGCACACTGGTTTAAGTCTTAACGTTTACCACAAAAATTTTATAAACAGCTTTATTCAAATATAAATTCCAAATACGCATATACACCAATTTTTGTGGCACGTACTACAAATCTAAATGGTACCCGGAAGCTATTGCCGATCGTTATTATTAATATAGCTTCAGCGCGCAGGTACATCTTTTGAAACGTGTCATTTTAACGTGATTCCTATTTTAAGTAGCAGTATACGATCAAAACGTGATTTGAGTAAATAATGTCAAAAATGAAATATAAATAATTATTGTAAATTATTTTGGGGTTTTTAAATATTAACAACGTTAATAAGATCATTATTATCGTGTGAAGCCTTTAACAAAAGACTTGCAGTATTAAAAAAACGGCTCTATTAGATGTTTCTGTTGCAACCAAAATATTTTGAGCAAACTACAAAGCCTTTTTTACATAAAAACTTTTATTCATTTATTCACTCAAACCACATCTTTTACTATTCGTCCGATAAACAAAAAAATGGTACACCCTTTTCCTTATAATTGATTACATAACTGTATATCATGTAAGTATCAAAAAACTATAATTTAAAGCTTAAATGTATACATATCATATCAACATTAATTCAATTGTTAAGATAATCTCTTGGACTAGATTCAAATTTAACATCGGCACTGCAAGTGGCATTTAAAATATATTAATTAAAAACGATTTAATATAAGAAAAAATATATATATCAACAAACCAGCATCAATTGTCAGTCTTAAATGATTTTTTTTTACTCTTCATTTTAACGGCTCTCTTGCTCAATGTTAAATTTAAAAGCCGTCTTATTAATATTTTTGTGTATTTTTCATTGCTTAAATATATACAAAAATCAGTTCTTTTGCATCTTTCTTTCTTATTTACTTAAATGAATTATATCTTGTTTGGTTCTTCTGGTTAATTAATTAAGTTTTGATTATTTATTGTTATTAATATTTAATAACTAGCAAAAAGTGCGTTTTGTAATCTATACAAATATTACGAAAATTAGAAAATTCTTTACATCGATTCCTTAAACGTGATGTAAGCGGTTGGAAAATATATATAGGATGATTATTTTTTGGGGAATAACCGCGTACATTCACTATTCTTATTTGTAGGGGTTAATATGTTATATATTTAACAGGGAGATTCTTAAAAACATCTAAAAAATGTATAGTAATATTTGTTTTACGTTAAATTATAAACTTACAATAAGATGAGGTAAGTAACGCGACCAGCGGGTTACTTGTGTAAAATAAAAATTAATATACATAATGGAGATTGGATATGATTTTTAATATTTATAATGTCCGGATAAGATCTTGGATGATATCAATGTTGACATTTACATGTTCAATATCTAATTTTAAATTAGTCACGAATAAATGTTTGAAAAATTATTCACTTTCACTTTACTCAATATAATAAACGCCTTCAATTCGGCGAACTGGAACCTCATAATAGAGATACTTCAGTTGATGAGTATTCCAGATTACCTAATAAATGTGATGCGGGACTATTTCGATGACAGACAGTTGCAGGTGGCAACTGAGAATGGCGGCGGTGCCGCAGGAATCTATGCTGAGCCCTACGATCTGGAACATCTTTTTCATCTTGGGATGTGCAGATGACCTAGCGTTAATCATAAAAGTAAACAATAAATATGAGCCTCAATAAGTTAAAAAAATGGTTGGAGCAAAATAAATTGGAATTGGCCCCCGAAAACTCCCAAACGATAGTCTTCAGAGGCGAAAAGGACAGAGACCCCAGAAGAATGTCAAGTACCTGGATATATTCCTGGACTAACGTCTATACTTCGGGGAACACCCAAAATACATCACCAAAAAACAGGAGGAAAAGGTGGCGACGCTGTCGACGATAATGCCTAAAACAGATGGTCCTAGTAGGCTCAAGCGAAGTGATACACTCCATACTGTTATACGGCTTGCCCATATGGAGTTACGGTTTAGAAAAGATAGTCTACCGAAACATAACGGAGAAACTACAAAAGAAAATGCTTATAAGAGTTGCGTCGGTATTCCGTACAAGCTCCACAGTGGCGCTTCAATTATTAACGTCAATTTTCGCGGTAGACCTTCTGGCATGTGAAAGGAAGCGTATCTACACAGACGGTAGATCCGAGTGTCGGAGGAAACTGTAGGCAAGTGGCAAGATCGTTGGAAAAACAACACCACGAAGGCGCAGTGGACAATTTCCGATATGAGACATCGTTTTTTCAGGGCCTACGCAGTTAGGATTTGGCAAGGACAATGCCCTTGACAATGGCACTTGTATATATTGCGGCAACAAAGAGATTTTGGAGCATACCGCTTTTCAATGCCGCAGATGGATCCATATTCGAATGTACACATATAGGCTCTTACACATAATATGTTCCAAGTTATTATGAAGAACAAAGAACGCGTGTTAAAGCGAGAGAAGGGAGACGTACAGTAGAAAAACACAAGTGAAGGAAAGACAGCCCGTGGGCTGGCTAACGGCCTGGCTACGCCTGCATAAAAAAAAAACTAGACATATAGATTGTATTATTGCTAAATAACTTAATTTTTTACTTCAAAAAAGGTGTAACTACCTAATAGTCTAAATTTGATAGTTTTTCAGGCATTATTGTAGAGAAATGTAAGCATCTTTAGCTGATATCAAACTTCATAATACGCAATTACGAATATTTTAATTTCTTTAATGGAACAAGCTAATTTCTTTCTGTCAACGGATTGTCAACTTAAAACTTTACTTTACTTAAGTTTGCCTTTATTTATCTCATCAAGTATAAAAATTGGATATCGGAAGTTTGATATCACACAAAAATGTTTTTCCATATAAAATGTCTCGAAAACTGTCAATTCTACTCTATTAATTGGTTATACTTAAAAAAAAAGAAGAATGGCAATCCAAAACATCAACAATATACAGGCCGTCCCATTAAATAAAACACAACATCGGTGTATTACTTGCTTGTGGAACACCTTGTATCGTTCGATATAATTTTAGTCAGTGCTCTCATAGGCCATTTATGTCATCCAGTAACTGTATTCTGCACACTGAATGAAATAAGTGGCTTATTTATGACAGCATTTGAACGCGAAGTACCATGTAGTTCTATGCATTATTTGATAAACCATTTCGAAAAATATGGATGTTTACACTCGTTTTAACTAGTTTTACTTTAATACTTGTAGTTAGAATTTTACTTCAGTATACATTTAAGATTTATTTTGTCTTTTGTTCTTAACTCTACAGATATTTACTCCAAATTGGGATGGCTTATGTTTCTACCATACATCTTTTTTTATATTTGAATCGTTTTATTGATGATAGATGAGATTCAAATGTTTGTCGATCACCGTCGACAATAAGAGACGAGAGGCGTGACTTAGTACTAGTAGGCAAGGCTTTGAAGTTATTACATGCGCGATTTTCAGGTTTCTCTCAGACACACTGTATGTATATTATCATAATAATAATATACATATATTGAGTAAACTGGCGGTGAAGGTAACGTTGCTTATTGAAAATATATTACTAGATTAGTAGTCAAGATTAATCTTTTTTCCTCGATGTTTTTACATTAATTTTTGTATATTTATTATTATTTGCGAGTTATATATATGTACAACAAAACCGATCCTCCTTTTTCATCCTGAACCAGGGCATAGTTTTGGGATCATAGAAAGAAAGACTACGAAATTATTTAAAAAACGAGCAGCAAGAATTTTAAGGCCATTACTCTAACACAGGATATGTTTTGGAGTTTTAAGGCCCATTCGTAACCGTTTTTTGCAAAGAATCCTTCCAACAAGAACAATAAATTTACTCTCTGGAAATATATATTTATCAGGAATGAAAAATTAGATACTGACATATTATTTAAATGTAATGAATCAGTGTCATTCCCTTTCATTTACTGGACAAACGAAAGCTGCAGTACATATCACTATTGAATAATGAAAATAAGTTGTACACAGAAAAAGCTTAAAAATAAGTTTGATCAAAATTATGTACCACAATGGTTTTACGAAAATATTGAACAATATCATAGAACGTTTCTACCAGACAATAATCAGTCTTCTGCGTCAGAATTTAGTGATAACGACTAAGTGAAAATATTAAAATATAATACAAAGTGTTTAGTTTTAGTTTCTATTCTCGTCTCCCGTTCTTAAAATTCAATAGAAATTAGTTTTCAATATTTAAAATAGAACAATTTCCTACTACTTATGTATAAGATGCTTCTATAAAGACAAGCAGCAAGTCCAAAGTTGATGCAAATTTCATGACAGTCATATTAGTTTCCTTTATCATACTTTAGACAATCTTGATGTGGTTCATGCAGATTCAATAGAAAAAGCGGAAACTTTCAACATTTTATATATGATCGTATTAAGGGGGTCGTCTAGTGTGTCAGATCAAAAGAATAGGTTTTGTTTTTCATAAATCGCGCCTAAAATATGTATGAAAAACGTGGGTAAAAGGATGTGCTGGCTTGCTCAGCAGGCTAGCTTAGCACAGGCTTTCGCATCGAATACTCTCGAGGCCAAACAAGTTCGGATATCGAACAGAGAGGAGAAAACGACCTTGCATAATTTCTTTGAAGGACAACAACTTTCAAACGCGTTTTTCAAATTGCTGCTGATATCTCAAAAACTATTTGATTGATTCTGCCCAAATTTATACAGCATGTTTAGTATATATAAAACTACAAATTAAACTACAATAATTATGATTGCTTCGTTAGTTTTCTTTCTATCGGTTATATAGACCCAAAAAAAGTGCGAAAAATGGATTTTTTTTTCTAAGGCGCAAAAAAATATGATTTTTTGGAATTATAACTTTATTTTAGTTCCCTGTAAAGCCTTAAGTCTCACGATCAAAACTGCATTTTAATTTTTTGATTTCAGATTAGCAGAACTGCCGGAATCATGACAGCAATGCTGCACCTCTTTTTATAAATATGTGTTCCTGTTGAGTGGTGTATCTCGGACTACATTCGATATAATTACTTCAAAAAATTCACAAAGTTTGTTTAAATGTTAATAAAAACGATATATACTTTATTACACGCCCTTCACACTAGACGACCCCTTAATATCTCCTTCCAAATAAATTTAAAACACTGTTATTTTGGTTTAAGCCACTAAACCTATTTCAATACTTTCAAACCTGTTGCAACTATTGAAATGTTATTCTTTTTTATTTAAAATCATTAACAATTCGCAAATAATATAAGAATTTGACGGATTTTCAATAAGCAACTAGTATTTTGATGTAATATAACATCATAAACACAAACTATTTGAAGTTTTAAGGTTTTTTTTTTTTCGTATACTTTATAAAAAAATGTCAACATTGCATATTTTTGAGAAATTTATGAAGGCTTAATGTCATTCAATTTTTTTTTTGATTTACTGTGTATGAAGATTTAGTATTAATTTAATATGTGAAGTAATAATAATGTTTAGGCTTGTGCTATTTTAATCTAAATATTTTACTAATTCGTCTTGAATAAAAATCAACTACTTTATAATATTTAAACATAAATACTGTCGGCTTTTGATTATATTATAATATCTACATACAGATCTATAGTCATGTCAAGTTTATTTATTTTAAAAACAAATTATTACGCGATAAAAAAATTTCATAAATATGATAAAACCACAAACAATGTACAAATATTTATACACGCTACGTTCATCTACAATTTATAATATATTATGTGCTTATATTTATTTTTTTATTAATATTATACTCTAAAAATCCGCAACAATAATAAATCTAACAACATTCAACCCTACTTCCTAATACGTGTATGTTACGAATATCAATGTTGCAAAATACCGTTAAAAATGCGAAACAAAGACGAAAAACCATTGAAGAGGTAGAAAAATAATGTAGTAAAATATGGGCGATGTGTTACGAATTTTATTGAGAAGCGAAGACATCCGAAAAATTAAAATAAATACACCCTAAACAAACTACACTTTGGTTAGGTCTATCGCAACCTTCATTCTCACATTTTGAGCCAGTTTAAGATTACGAAATAATAAAATCAAAAATAACGAGAAACTTTGGTCACAGGTGAAAACAAATGGAGAAAAAAATTCGAGTGTACAGTACAAAAGATTACAATATTATCTTAACAGAAACTACACTTAGAGGCCTGCCCCAAGTGAACTGAACACATGTCCGATAAGCCGTTACAGACCGTATTCAGTTGTAAAGTTTTTCCGTTATCTTTACCGGCCGTTTCCCCCATATTTTGATTTATATCACCATCACTACCTATACTGTTCCTTATCACACTTACTGCTCTCTGTTTCCTTATGACGCTCTCCGTAATGTTGATTTTATCCCGCGTCAAAGATCCACACGATTGGGCTTTGTAGAGACGATTTCGCGTGAACAGACCGGGTATCGGAATGAGGAACTTCTTGTGCACGTGGAAGTATTTCCCCAATATCCGCATCCGTTTGGATGTCGATAATTTTCCCTCCTCTTTCAAATCGTCGCATATCGATTCCATTTTCGACGAACCGCAATCCTTCCTCGAGATATGTTGGACTTTGTCATCATTCTTCGCAGCATCGGATTGTTTCTTATTACCGGTGAAACCCTGCAGTATCCTCGCACCGAAACCCTTAACTTTCGGAACGACACTTGCACCCTGGGTGGCCGATAGATTCGTTGATATGACAACAGCGTGCGTTGTCGTATCCTCTTGTACTTCGGTGATGCGATTCAGTGATTGGCTTTCGCGTAAACGCGTTTCTCCAGTCCTTCTCCTGCTGGCCTTGTGTCTACGGCCCAGCATCGACTGGTTGTCTGTCGAGCAATTTTTACGACCACTATTAGTACTCGTGTTATTACTCTTCGGGGAATCCCTCGAATTCGATTTGGAGGTTTGCTGGGCCATTGGTGGCGCGCTAATTCGCGAACTGTGCCCAGCTGTGCTTGCCCCGGTGCCTGGTTCCTGTGAATCGCTGCTATCGTCGTGTGAATCTCTTCTTCCTGAAAAATATCATTGGTTTGAAAATAAAATCATAAATATGAAGCTTAATTCTGCGATTTAGCAACGAAGCGAGATTGTGCAATTTCGGGTGGATAATACTCAGTCAATTTTCAAAGTTAACTCGCTATACTCCTAGTTAAACAATAACATTTGTACGGGTTTTTCGGTCCTTTCATAATAAAAATCTTTATTTTCAATATTTCGTCACAATTCTATGACTTCTTCAAGAAATTATATTAATTAAAAAGAATTTAGATAGTCTAGTTTTAAGTAATTCAGTTTTTTTTTATTACCTTGACAAAGAACAGTTTCGCTTTAATTTCATCCTCGTCAGTTTACCTGTAGTTTCTAAAATAATGCAAACCTCAATATCCAGTTATTGCTCTTTTTTTAATTGCAGTACTTGCAAATCAGATGAAGAAAGATTAAATTACGTAGTGTATAGTTCCTCCCACTATATAGCGACCCGAAATTTTATTACATAGGTAATACGATTATCTCAAACCTTTGCAAAATCGAATTAGTGTCTATTGTGTACACAACATGAAGTAAACAAGCGATTAGAATATTAGAACATAATTGATACCCAAGTAGGATTGTACTAAAACCAAATTCAGTACGATGTATTTCACGTGCAGTTGTTTTACTTTTTAGATGCCGTTTGATCTAAGATTTAATCATATACATCTTTTTTAAAATACATGTTTACACTAATTATATTAATTGTGGATGTAATAACACCAGTCTATACGATAAAAAGTTGATAAAATACTGTCTATTGGCACATTTGTATATCTAAAGTCAAATATCTTTACCTATCGTTGTGCTCCTAGGTAATCAGGTACTTGCCCGTAATGAATTTCATATTATACATCATTTTAATGCTTTTGGTTGGGTCGCTATATCGTTGAAACAACTATACACACAAATCAATCTTTTGTGTGAAAATAAATTATGTCAAAACGAATAGTGGTTATAAACTATAAACTACTAGGTGAGTACCTATTCATGTTGTCTTTTATTATTCTAAGTGTATTCATGGTTTATTTGTCTGTGTTGTACTTGTGTTAATTTAGGGAGAATTTACAAGATTATTACAAAAAAATAATTACGCCATCTAATATAACTAAATTAATCAATTAATCATCTTCTACGCCAAAACTGATTTTCTAAAATAACTGCTCAAAAGTTATTTGACTGGAACTACTAAATCTATTGATTTTTGTTTTAGATTTTGTCCTATTAAGCATCTGCAGATCTCAGAATCTCTAATTTCGAGACGCATAAGCATTTTTGTATATAGAATGTTTGGCAAAAGAAATAATGACCAGCGTTAAACTCTGACTCTGCTGAATAGAAGATTTTTTTACATTGTGCTAGTTTGAAACGAATATCTATCGCACATCCAAATAACACGCGCGCATATTCAAAAAGAAATTGTTTAAATATTTTGTCTTGATTAAATTTATTACAAGCTTTGATTTAAAAATTTTCTTATATACTAGGTTGATTTTATCGATAGTGGGACTTAAACTGAAACATTTAAACTATAGTAAGGATATTTTTAATTTTTTAATATTAACATTTCGATACACACACAATATCTAGGGTAGAATAAAGTTGATGGGACACAACCCAGAATCATAATCCATGCAGTTTCTTTTTCCTAACACTTCGATTACTGTATGACGATGGTTTGTTGTCATGAAACAATACTTTCTTTCGAGCCACACCGGATTTCTTTCGATAATAACTACAGCTGGCGGAGTTTTTCACTGACACGTTCTAACTGGTGGAACTCGAACATTATAACAGTTAAAATAGTATTGTCCTGAAATTTTTTGTTGAAAATTTGTGTGATATCTTGCCTCGTTAAAGCTCAGTAGACTAAAAAAGAAACATTTTCGTGATATATTTTCTTTTTCTTTAACAACTTTAACTTTAACAAGGCAAGATATGAAACGATTTTTAAGACATTTTTGTAGAGCATAAACTTTTCTACAGGAAAAAATTAACTGTTATAGTTTTCAAATTCTATCAATTAAACACATGTTACGCATAGCAAAGTTCGTCAGCTTTAGTAATAACTCTCATCTTGCTGATAGTTAACCTGTGCGCGAGTCTCTACACTTAAATCGCAAAATATCGTCTTTCCAATAGTTGGAAACTGTTTCATTTACTTTTTCGGGTGACTATTAAGATATCTTCACTACTCAGATTGCCGTTTCAATTTTTCTAATTCAATTGTTATAGTAATAATACCACGTTTGGTTACAAACAAACGCCGATAGGCGAATCTCATCTTTACTATCCTCGTATTTGCAGCATTGCTCTGTTCAGTTGTATGATGATTGTCAATATATAACAAACTAAACAGACGAGCAATCGTATCACGTTTTTGTTGCAACACATTTTTTAGTTAGAAAATATGCATATTTTTAACACAATTTTCATAGAGAAGGATCAGGCAAATGTGTGGGAACACTAGATTTCTGGCAAAATTATGGGTTCTATTGAAAAATAATCTTGATGAAAGTTTTTGTAGTATTTTCATTCTACTCTATCGCATACTTTGATTTTTTACAACTTGCACTTGTTTCGAGATATGACGTCATCGGTTTTTTTATAGATCACCCTGTATATTTTAACATTTTTGGATAGACACATTTTCAAGAATTACAATGATATACGGTTTGGTAGGTGTGCGACTTGACATATTAAAAAAACATTGAATATAAACATTTTTTTGTCAGATACATCTGACAAGAAATATTCGCATTATGGAATTGACGTACGTACATACCTAAATGAAATATTTCCACAGCGTTGGATAGGTCGAAGAGGATGCATTGAATGGCTTCCACGATGGCCCGATTTAAGTCCTTTAGACTTTTTCGTCTGGGGGCATTTGAAACCTAGTGTTTATAAGAATAAACCTCAGTCGCTCGAAGAGTTGGGAGATCGAATTAGGATGGCCTTTCAAGAGATAGGACAAGACGTAATTCAGAAGTCATTAAGGTCCTTCATTGATAGACTAGGAGACTGTCAGGCTGCTGAAGGTCATCAGTTTGAACATTAATTATTATAAATTGTCTTGTTTTCAATGTTTTCTTGTTTCTATCCAAAAATGTTCTATTTAAAAAAACTACCGATAACGTCATATCTCGAAACAACTGAAAGTTGTAGAAAATCAAGATATGCGATAGGGTGGAATGAAAATACTATAAAAACTTTCATTAAGCTTATTTTTAAATAGAATCCACAATTTTGCCAGAAATCTGGTCTTCCCACACATTTGCCTGACCCTGTATAATAAGTACATTATATAACAAGTATTCAATAGCTAATGCTTAAATTTCTGGAACGTTTGAGCTAACTTATTTTACCGGTTTTGTAGCGAAACCTTAACAGTTCTATTTAATTCGAACAGAATACATTCAATCCATAAAAAAATAATCAATAAATGAACAGCATGTTTAATTGAGGAACCCCACAAGATAGCACATTTACAGCTTGTCAATTAAAATTAAATTAAAAATATTTTTATTCTAACAAAATAAAAAAAAACTTAAATAATGATTTGACGGCAAACAACATAATACAATAAACGAATTAAAATCATTTTTTTTGCTAGTCATGGCATTCAATCGTGATTTCCCACAATAAGCAATCGGCTTAGCCGAAAAAACCATTCAAACGGTTAACCAGACAGTAAAACAATGTAAAAATAATAATGAGTATCGTTATCATTGTGAAATAGGTACTACTATTTACAATTCATATACTTCTTGTATGTATAAGGATTTTATTATGTATATAAGTTAATATATTTAAATTGACTTGTATATGAAATGTCTAAAGTGTTATTGAGTGAATCATCAGACTTTTTTAATAGACCTGTCTTAAAAGTTGTCTTACGTGAAATATTATTTCTTACATAATAAAGAATATAAAAATAAACGTGTTCAAATAAATTACTTTATTAATATATAAAAAATAGAACAAATTCATGTAATAAAAAGAAAAACGAATACTTCAGCATGTGCATTCACATTTTTGTTTTCAGAATGCTGTACAGCCTTAATGAGTAATAACACATCCATGCAATGGTTGACACAAACAGAAATAAATAATCTCTGGCGGCTCTCCGTCAATGAGGATAATAGAGTAAGTACCTGAGACACTGCAGCTTTTGCAAAACCCAACCTACGAAAGAATTGCCAAAATTACTCGAGTTTTCATTATTAACCCAGCGAGCCCTTTTTTTACACCAACGAAGCAGCCGTAAACATAAATAATGCGGGATGCACTATGTTTAATTCGAAAACAACCACAATGTTTAATTTAAAATAGATAATTACGACTGAATGATATGTTAAATGAGAAAAAAATATCAATTTTACAGTACTGAATTTAGAATCGTTATACACAAGCTGTCTCACTACATATCTACAGGTAAGAAAAAACAATACAAGTTATATAAGATACATTATCCGCGTTTCTTAAAAGTTGTAGTGAAATAGCTTGTGAAATCGCAAAATTAATAACCACACAGTGTGACACAAAACAAAAAGCAGCAGCAATATATGAAATAGCAAATTATCACTCAAATTCGACCTACCTTGTAATGGTTTTCCTGTAGTCGGTGCAGCGTTCAGTTTATGCGCCCTTTTCTTCCTATTCTCACTATCATCATCACTGGCATCTGAAGAACTACATGAAGCAGTCCGACTTTTATGAAACTTAGACCTTCTTTGTTCGTAAGACGATCTGTGTTGACTCCTACTAAGTAGCTGCCGCGAAGCTTGCCTCGACGCAAGCGCTGCATTGTCAAGATTGTCACCTTCTTCGAAAATCTCATTCAACGGACCGGGGGCTGTAGTTCTTGTCGGAGAGGGCATCGTTTTGTATTTAGGAGTGGTATGGCTGGGTGCTGGAGTATGCGTTATCACGGGAATGCTAATTGTAGAGGCCTCAGTAATAATCGTAGTGGTGACATCTTTTAGTATACCTCTGGGATAATTCAAATTGTTCTTAATCTTGTTAGCGTTAATCGCTTGTCTGAGCGGGGCATCTTGAGCAGATCTAGGACGGCAATCGGGTTTCACCATGCAAACCGGTGGCAAGGGTTTCGGTTTATCTTCGCAAGGTTTCCGCCGATCTGTATCAGCTAATCGTTCCTGCAAGGCCAAATTGAGACGACCTTCCGAACGGGAACCTCTTCTGTTTAGAGAGCAGTGCGGAGCGGTTAGTTCCTCACGACCGGAACAACTTGATATGTCTTCCTCCTCTTCGTCTTCTTGTACTATACTACATTTTCGAGATCTCTGTAAGAGTATAAAAGAAGAAAATGTTAGAAGTTTCACTATATAAGTGCAATATGATCATTTTTAATTTTAGGAACAATTTTTGACAAGAGAATTAGTGCCACAAAAAGCTAGAAGCTAAAAGATTTCATCCATTAATAAAATGTAATTTTGCAAAGCTAATAACAGTATGGTACTTCAACATTAATGTATCATCGAGAAATATATATATTATTTAATTTTTCGAACAAAGTTAATAGACTTGTATATTACAGTTAAGACTTTATTGAGACATTGGAAGTTCGATTTCTATAAAAAGCATTAGTAAAATATGGTATTTCGATTTAGCGGTATAAATGAAGCTAATTAGAACACAAATAAAATTTAATATATCAAGTAGTCCGATTTTATTGTATTCATCGAAATAATACTTTAATATTGTTGATGTACAAACAGTAGTTTAATAGTGCTGTTGGTTTGCAATCAGAATATTGTCTGATGAAGGTGTCTTGTTGCTCGACTCAAACAAAAGAATCCATTAATAGTAAGAATAATGCAAATAAACTAAAATATCGCAGCTTACAACTTTAACCGTGGAGTGAGTATACAAGAATAATAATATATAACATTTGTCGCATGTCACATTTGAATATGTAACACATGAGAAATATTGTTAATTATAAGGATACAGAGGTTTCAGTATAGTCTCTAAGGTAGATTAGATGCAACTTCTCACACAAAAAAGTAAGCTTAGATTATTATTGAGAGAACTGTAGCATCGCTTTGACGGATAGGCCTCATATCTTCGTAAGTGTTAATTTGTTACTATTGAAGGTTTGCTGCTTAATGTCACAAAATGTCTCGTTATAACATAGTATGTGAAAAAATGCTTCCTCATACTCTTGACATTCTGGGAAGTTGGAATCAGATAGAAGATTCAAATCACACAACTGCCCTTCTAGGTAGCCTCAGATTCTTGCTGCTACAGGTAAATAGATTTCTAGTTCTGTTACTGGGTATCCTCAGGAATGCATTAGCATTTTCCTACCCGGTGGTTCTCAACACAATGTCTTTGTTTTTACATATATTTTGATTGATAATTTTTCGGATTATGCCGCAGATTAATTCTGGTCATATGAAAGATATATTTAATTAAATTCTATAATCAAATGCACAGCAGTCCCAACTAGTTTTGAGATTATGTTCTTCATAGGGCTCTTGTAAGACTGTAAGATAATCAAGCCTCCTACATGGACCTTACCCTCAATTCTTCTTTTTCGCACCACATTCCGACACACCTTAGGATACCTTGTATGCTTTCAGAGACAGTACCGACAAATTTCCCAGTTGTTATAATTGCTGTTATCAGCATAGTCGATAACCGTGTGCCCTACTTTATGAAGGTCTCCTAGTAGACTGATTACCACTAGGCACCGCAGCAAAGGAAAGAGTATTTGAGAGCATCTCCGTATGACGTACATTTCTTTGCATTAAAGCATTTTGTAAATCCACTCATACAGAGCTTGATGGACGCCCCTGCTCTCGAGTACGTGTGTAGTTGATACCAGGGGCGTATAACATGACTGTCTCGTCAAGCATACCAAGCAAAATAATACTACACTGTAAGACCGACGATAAGATATACATCAAGTTAATTCAGAGCCTGTTATTAAGTATCAAACAATAGTACATTATCTATTTATATTTACATACGTGTATCTCCAATACAAAGTGAAGAAAGAGATAATTTTCAAATACAATCAAGCTCTACACAACGAGAATGCCAGTCACAGATTTTAGTATTTACGTTAAAAGAGACATAAATATTCAAAAAATGAATACAGAAATCATATCAAACAAACAAACACAACCATGCTGGATACAGCAATTTAATAGTTCGCACGGAGTACTGAAATACAATCTACAGTAAGTTTAATAGTAAGCTTTTTACGAGTTATGACCAAGCCTTATTGATTAAATGTACATTCTCAAGTGAAAACTTAAGATTTAACTCGAAAGACACTATACAAATAAATTATGCAAGATGCTCAAATATTTTGGTTTGAACGTATCTGTTAGAAAAACCAATCTTTAAACTTTCAAGATCAGTTAATATTTGAAACAGTTTGCAATCTTTCTCTATAAACTTTCTGCCAAGTCAAATGAATAACAGTTCTAAAATTGGGAATCGAAAAACTTTTCCATGATCAATTATGTAAATCTAAAATCTTCACCAGGATAACATTTCTGTAGCAGTATTTTAACGAGTGATTTACCGCTTGATCTGTGGTTTTTAGTTTTGAACTAGTTTAAAACTAATTTAAATTGGTTTAGCGGATCTTTCGGATGTCCTGTACAATTATTAATTAAAGTAAAATTTTTATGTTTTTGTTTTAACTCTGCATCCTATTGAAGTACCTCTACCATAAACAAGTCAGATGTCATATATGGGTTACTGTTTGATCTCTACTTAACTGGTCAAGTCTTGTTTTTGAAACATTTAGGATTGACGACTGTTCCAATAACAAACTCTTTTCCGTTCTAGAGATGTTTGTATAAAAGCCCAATCTAATCAGCGTTAGAAATGTCGTCATTACTGTCGTAGTTCTTGCAAAGGTTAGCCCAAACAGTAGTAAATCAGTCATTGACAATATTTATATCTACTGATGTAGAGAGAGAGAGAGAGAGAGAGAGAGAGAGAATTTTCTCCAGCGATACAATTTCTCTCCTTAAAACCTTCAATGTTACTTCTGGAATTTTTGAATTCCACTTCAAATTTCATTGGTTTTTTATTAAAGAATAGGACCATTTACGGGAACATTTCCTGTCTCATATCAACCTCTTTGTGAGCTGATTTTTTCAACCTTTTGTGCCTTTATCGCTTCTCTTTGTTCCTAGTTCATGACAAGCATCTTTCCGTTTAACACCACCTTATTTTGAATTTTGAATTACACCATACATACCATAAAATTAATGTGCTTTGGTTCAGGGACTTCTCCGAATTTCGTGGAAATCTTATTTTAATAAAACTTTTCGAATCAAACTGCTCGAATCGGTACTCATCTGTCAAGATATAAAACAAAACGTTTGGGACAAAACTAGAAGATAAGTTTAATCCACAACTTCATTGATAAAAGCTGTAAGAGTGAGCGCAGTATTATATTTCCGTTAGTATCTTTTTAGCAATCTACTGCATATTGTTAGTAATAAAAAGTTTTTATTTCGAGTTCAAGAAATGTCAAATTTTCTTGTTTAACATTTTATGTACAGATATAAAATGAATATCATTATTTCCATTATGTCGGCGTTTCGGTAACTTGTTCACAATTGATTGATTGATCGAGACGTTATTCTGAGTACGTCATTAAAAAAACAATAAACTTTTTACTACCTTCACGTCCTATCACAATTTTCAATCACGAGAATTTCGATTCCCCGTTGTTATCAGTTCTAAACTTATTTAAAACAAATATTTCAGATGTTTTAAACGTTTCAATGATATTTAAAAATATCCATTTACTTTAGATTCTATTAAACCATCATTAACATTAATCATGCTATTATGAAAGAAAAAGCAAAATTATGCTTAATGCTGCTAAAGCTATGCGGTTTGTTTGGATAATAATAGGATTCCCTTTAAAACCAAGCAATTTAATGTAACAATTCGATGATTAATTAGATGTACTTAACAAATTCCAAAGCACATATACATATATTAAAGCCTGTACAAAAAGCATCTAAAACGTTGAAAGCACTCTGTCGTACATGTAAAAAAAGTGTCCTTTCGTCCGTTACCGTAAACGTGTAACACGTGACAAAGGGAGATAACAGAACAAAATAATGTCATATTAATAATGGGTGCTCGTTTAAGGTAGAATTAAACGTATCACAATTTAGCATTTATGGCATCAACTTACCGCTGAAAAATGTTTATTAACATCATTGATCGGGACTATTATATACTAAAACGGTATTATTTTGCCCAATTATTTGCGTACGCGCTATAAAAGAAAAAGAAAACATAATTATATGTTACGCCAGTAAGCAGTGAGTTAAAGACGTTATTTTCGTCCAGCGTTTGTTTATGGAATACATCGAGAAAGAAGCTGCGTCAGTTATTTTCTTTCAAGCGAAGCGTGCCATTACATTTAGATGGAGATTTGCAGATACCTCAACAGAGGAAAGTCAGTATTCTATGAAAATTGATTTTCATTAAAATAATACTCACACATCGGTTATTACCGAATAGCTTTTATGTTCAGTAAACGTGGTACAGGTTATTAAAACAAGTTAGAAAAAAGTAAGACATTGATGAAATTGTTTAGTTTAGTACTCTCATCTTACCTGCGGCGGCAAGTCACCGGGTGTTCTTGGAACAGATAGTAGGCAAAATACAGTCCAGTGTTGTTATTATCCTTATTTGGAGCTAAGGTATTCAGGGGGTACGGCTAGGTTTTTCTGGGCGTTTACCTTTATTCACTGTCTCCCTGTCGTTTCGCTCTAAGTTTTCCTTTCAGCTAGTAAGTAATATGTGGCCGTAATGTGGTTGTATTCGTTTTATCAAGACATCTGTAACAAAAAAAGCAGGAAATCAATAACAACATAACAAAATTGTTCAGATTTTCATAGTTGAATAATTCTGTATTGTTGTCCAATAGTTATCATCCAGGTTACGAGGGCGTATTTTTATGTTATCTACCTAGCGCCATGAAACAAAGGGTGACGATAATCAAACAAATTATTGAAAAATTGCTGTCACTGTTAAGTACATGTCCAAGTTATGTTTAGTTTATGCTGTTTACAGAGATTTGAGACAGTCTACTTCTCGAGTGAAATGAAATGAGTGAAATTAAAGTTGAACATCGCAGCGTAATAAAGTTCCTGACAAAAAAGAATGCAATGATCCAAAAGCCAATTCATGAAGTTAGTTGCTATATATGGGGAAGATGCATCATCTTATTTTCAAGTAAAATATTGGTCTAAACTCTTTCAATAGGGTCGAGAGTCGATCAATGATGACCCAGAGTCTGGACGATCTGTTGAAGCTCGAACTGAAGACATTGTGCGAAAAGTCGAAAATTTGGTACTGAATGATCAGGGTGTAAGATCTCTGTTATTGCCAATGATCTGTATATTCGCAGCAAGGTATCCTCAACATTTTGTATGACGATTGGGGTATGAAGAATAAAAACTGAACACTTGAACAAAAACTGTACAGAAAAAAAGTTTCTCAAGAAATTTGGCAGGATTGGAGAGGACAAAACATTTTTATCTCGAGTTATCACCTACTAAACAAGAATCCATGCAGTGGGGTTCATAACAGCTCTCCACCGGCAAAAGGTCAAAACACAATTTTCTGGAAAAAAACTGATGGCAATTGTTTTGTGGGATGTTGAAAGTCTTGCTTATTGAATATATATGCCAAGAGGATCTACCATAAATGGAGAGGCCTACGAAAACACAATTAAAAATTTTAAAACTGCTCCTAGACGAAAAAAACGCTCGCATTCTTATCCACAAAAAAACTTGTTGCTGCACGACAATTGCTGGTTTCATAAGGCAAACAAAGTTCAGCAGATAATCAATGACTGTGGGTTTATAGAGGTTAAGGCATCCACCATATAGCCTTCGTCAGACTTCTTCTTATTCAAAAATTTAAAAAAGCATCTC